>JASDQU010100356.1:367415-406822 GCA_032191745.1 Picea mariana
ATTTGTTGAATCAAAACCCTAGGTGACAAGCACACAAGTAGGTCCTTGTCTCATGTCCCCTGATAGAGAAACCTTCAGCCATTGAAAGAGAGGAAGAGAGCCTAGCCGTAGCTACACTCCTTGTTTCTCTTTCCCTTGTGCTAGCCATACCCTTTAGAATTCAAGAGGAGGAAGATGTCACAGGCCAAGGTTATCTACACTTAGGGTTGTTCTTCCTTTAGGGTTTGATGAAAGAGCCTTGTTGTAGCAACACTCTCCCTCATTAAGCTTTCTTGTATTGATTTTGTGCTTCATCTGAGCTAGATGTTTGCCGGGAAGGAGGAGAGACCATGAGGCCTTGCTTTTGCAACACCAGAGTGAGCCTCTCTCCCCTAGGATTCTGTCTTTGAGGCCTTGCTTTAGCAACACCTTGAAACTTTTCCCTCTAGTCCTTTGAAATCGTGTCTCCTTCAACCTGTGCGTCCTTCACTTATTTACTTCATTCTACCCTAAGACATTGATCCCAAGGCCTCCAGCATTGAAGTAGAATTCGATCTAAACACTCTCAAACCTTTTGAAATTGAAACCCTAACTACACTAAACCTAGCCTAGACTAACCTACTAACCCTAAGTTGTTGATGTCATCATTGAATATTTCATCTTTATTGCAGCAATGTTTTGTCTTTTTTGAGTAATTGAATGATAGTTGAAGGCATTAATTGAGTTAAGAAGTTATTTGTTATATTGAATGTTGTATCATTCTAGTATTTATTGATGAAGTGACATTACTGCCATTACTATTTTGTAAACATTGACTTCGTCAACATTTACCTTTAAATTGCTTATATTGAATATCAAATAGTCTGTAATGTATATAAAGTACTAACCAAAGCCTTCATATATCAAGTTTGTTGTTGCTTTGTTCTCGGGCAGGGATCCTACTTAGTTGTCTTTATTAGCTATGAGACGGACTATTTTCTTTGATGGTGATCTGTGAAGGGGGGAAATTTGTCATTGTCTGATTATCCTTTGAAGCCTCTTCAAAACCCCAGTTCATCGGGGACGTCTCCCCTGGGCCTAACCTACCTATAGAGAAAGAACCTACCCATCATGGTGACATTGAGTGGGATAGGTTCTTGTTATTGCATTTTGGCCTTATACCTTATAGCCTCTACTCCTAGCTACAAACTATGCGATAACAGGCATAAAATCCAAATCGAGCAGCATAATGTTGTTCCGTAAGCTCCCACGTGCATGTTTGGCAAGGGCCCATGTGACTACACTAGAAAAAAATGCTCTACAGAGTCTTTTTGAAAATCGAGCTCATCTTCAGAAATTGCACTATGCCTCATTGACCAAAACCCTAGTGTCGGAGATACTCTAACAAATGGTTTTTCGGTCGACGGAATGATATCGTAGGGGCCCCTCTAGCTAAAACACGGTGCACTAAATCCAATGCATCTGATGGTTCATGCATCTGAGTCCCGTTTTGAGTTTTATCGCAAGTTGCAACTTGCCTCCTCAAGCCATTTAGGGACATGTGGTCAATTTGGTCCGAGGGCATAAAATCCAAGCCGAGTAGCATAATAGACTACTGTAAGCTCTCGCAAGTCTAATTTGCCAAGGCCAATGTGACTACACTAGCCAAAAAGACAAGACACGGTGTTCTTTAAACTCGACCTCCTCTTCAAAAATTTCCCTATGTCTCATTGACCAAAATCCTAGTGTTGGAGATACTAAAATAAATTGTTTTTCGGTTGATGGAATGATAGCATAGGAGCCCCAATAGCTAAAACCTGGTGCTCCGGATCCAATGCAACTGACGGTTTGTGCATCTGATTCTCAGTTTGATTTTTATCTATAGTTGCAAATCGCCTCCTCAAGCCATTCAAGGACATGTGGCCAATTAGGTTCGAGGGCATAAAATCCAAACCGAGCAGCATAATGTTGTTCTATAGGCTTTCGCATGTATGTTTGGTCAAGGCCCATACGACTACACTAGAAAAAAATGCTCCATGGAGTCTTTTTGAAAATCGAGCTCATCTTTAGAAATTGCAGTATGCCTCATTGACCAAAACACTAGTGCCGGATATACTCCAACAAATGGTTTTTCGGTCGACGAAATGATAACGTAGGGGCCCCACTAGCTGAAACTCGAAGCTATTAATCCAATGCAACTAACGGTTTGTGCATCTGAGTCCTGGTTTGAGTTTTAACACGAGTTGCAACTCGCCTCCTCAAGCCATTTAGGGACATGTGGTCAATTTGGTCTGGGGGCATAAAATCCAAACCGAGTAGCATAACAGACTTTCGTAAGATCCCGCAAGCCTATTTTGCCAAGGGCCACATGACTACAATAGCCAAAAAGACCCAACACAGTGTTCTTTAAAATCAACCTCCTCTTTAGAAATTGCACTATGACTCATTGACCAAAATTCTTGTGTTGGAGATACTCCAGCAAATTATTTTTCGATCGATAGAATGATAGTGTAGGAGCCCCAATAGCTGAAACTTGGTGCTCAGGATCCAATGCAAGTGACGGTTCGTGCATCTGAGTCTCGGTTTGAGTTTTATCCATAGCTGCAAATCACCTACTCAAGTCATTTAAGGACATGTGGCCAATTTGGTTCGAGGGCATAAAATCCAAACCGAGCAGCATAATGTTGTTTCATAAGCTCTTGCATTTATGTTTGGCAAGGGCCCATGCGACTACACTAGAAAACAACCCTCCACAGAGTCTTTTTGAAAATTGAGCAAATCTTCAGAAATTGCACTATGCCTCATTGACCAAAACCCTAGTGCTAGAGGTACTCCAACAAATGTTTTTTCGGTCGTCGGAATGATAGCATAGGGGCCCCACTAGCTGAAACTCGATGCTCTTAATCCAATGCAACTGACGGTTTGTGCATCTGAATCTGGTTTGAGTTTTATCACGAGTTGCAACTCGCCTCCTCAAGCCATTTAGGGACATGTGGTCAACTTGGTCCTTGAGCATAAAATCCAAACCGAGTAGCATAACAGACTTCTGTAAGCTCCCACAAGTCTATCTGGCCAAGGACCACATGACTACGGTAACAAAAAAGACCCGACACAGTGTTATTTAAAATCGACCTCCTCTTCAGAAATTGCACTATGCCTCATTGACCAAAATCCTAGTGTTGGAGATACTCCAACAAATTGTTTTCTGGTCGATGGAATGATAGCATAAGATACCCAATAGCAGAAACCTGGTGCTTTGGATCTAATGCAACTGATGATTCATGCATCCGAGTCTCGGTTTGAGTTTTATCGATAGTTGCAACTCACCTCCTCATCCCATTCAAGGACATGTGGTCAATTTGGTCCGAGGGCATAAAATCCAAACCGATAAACATAATTTTGTTCTATAAGCTCCCCCATATATGTTTGGCCAAGGCCCATGTGACTATACTAGAAAAAAATGCTCCACAAAGTCTTTTTGAAAATTGAGCTCATCTTCAGAAATTGCATTATGCCTCATTGACCAAGACATTGGTGTCGTAGATACTCTAACAAATGGTTTTTTGGTCAAAAAAATGATAGTGTAGGGGCCCCACTAGCTGCAACTCGGAGCTCTGAATCCAATGCAACTGACAGTTCATGCATCTGAGTCCCAGTTTGAGTTTTATCGTGAGTTGTGACTCGCCTACTCAATCCATTTAGGGACATTTGGACAATTTGGTATGGGAGCATAAAATCCAAACCACGTAGCATAACAGACTTATGTAAGCTCTCGCAAGTCTATTTGGGCAAGGCCCACATGACTACACTAGCCAAAAATACCTGACACAATATTCTTTAAAATTGACCTCCTCTTCAGAATTTGCACTATGCCTCATTGACCAAAATCCTAGTGTTGGAGATACTCCAACAAATTGTTTTTCAGTTGATGGAATGCCAGTGTAGGAGCTCCAATAGCTGAAACCTAGTGCTCTGGATCCAATTCAATGGACGGTTCGTGCATCCAAGTCCCGGTTTGATTTTTATCAATAGTTTCAACTGACCTCCTCAAACCATTCAAGGACGTGTGGCCAATTTGATCCGAGGTCATAAAATCCAAACTAAGCAGCATAATGTTGTTTCGTAATCTCTCGCATGTATGTTTGGCCAAGGCCCATGCGACTACACTAGAAAAAAATGCTCCACAAAGTCTTTTTCAAAATCTAGCTCATCTTCAGTAATTGCACTATGCCTCATTGACCAAAACCCTAGTGTAAGAGATACTAAAACAAATGGTTTTTTGGTCGATGAAATGATAGCGTAGGGGCCCCACTAGCTGAAAGTGTTTTCTTAATCCAATGCAACTGACGGTTCATGCAACTGAGTCTCGGTTTTAGTTTTATCGCGAGTTGCAACTCACCTACTCAAGCCATTTAGGGACACATGGTCAATTTGGTCTGGGGGCATAAAATCCAAACCGAGTAGCGTAAAAGAATTCCATAAGCTCCCACAAGTCTAATTGACCAAGGCCCATGAGATTACACTAGCCAAAAAGACCCGACACAGTTTTCTTTAAAATTGACCTCCTCTTCAGAAACTGCACTATGCCTTATTGACCAAAATCCTAGTGTTGCAGATACTCCAACAAATTGTTTTATGGTCGATGGACTGATAGTGTAGGAGCCCCAATAGCTGAAACCTAGTTCTTCGGATCCAATGAAACTGACGGTTCGTGCATCCAAGTCACGGTTTGAGTGTTATCGATAGTTGTAACTTGCCTCCTCAAGCCATTCAAGTACATGTGGCCAATTTGGTCCTAAGGCATAAAATACAAACCGAGCAGCATAATGTTGTTCCGTAAGCTCCCTCATGTATGTTTGGCAAGACCCATTAGACTACACTAGAAAAAAGTGCTCCACAGAGTCTTTTTGAAAATCGACCCCATCTTCAGAAATTTCACTATGCCTCATTGACCAAAACCCTAGTGTCAGAGATAATCCAACAAATGTTTTTTTGGTAGACTAAATGATAGCGTAGGAGCTCGACCAACTAAAACTTGGTGCTCTTAATCCAATGCAATTGACGGTTCATGCAATTGTATCATGAGTTGCAACTCGCCTCCTCAAGCCATTTAGGGACATGTTGTCAATTTGGTCCGGGGCATAAAATCCAAATTGAGTAGAATAACAGAATTTCGTAAGCTCCTACAAGTCTGTTTAGCCAAGTTCCATGTGACTACATGTGAATCTAAGTCCCGGTTTGAGTTTTATCATGAGTTGCAACTCACCTCCTCAAGCCATTTAGGGACATGTGGTCAATTTGGTCTGGGGGCATAAAATCCAAACCAAGTAGCATAACAGACTTTCGTAAGCTCCAACAAGTCTATTTGGCCAAGGCCCACATGATTATATTAGCCAAAAAGACCAGACACAATGTTCTTTAAAATTGAACTCCTCTTCAAAAATTGCAGTATGCCTCATTGACTAAAATCCTAGTGTTGAAGATACTCCAACAAATTGTTTTTCGGTCGATGGGATGATAGCGTAAGAGTCGCAATAGTTGAATCCTGGTGCTCTGGATCCAATGCAACTGACGGTTCATGCATCCGAGTTCCGGTTTGAGTTTTAGCAATAGTTTCAACTCGCCTCCTCAAGCCATTCAAGGACATGTGGCCAATTAGGTTAGAGGGAATAAAATCCAAACCGAGCAACATAATTTTGTTTCGTAAGCTCCCACATGTATGTTTGGTCAAGGCCCATGCGACTACATTAGAAGAAAATGCTCGACAAAGTGTTCTTGAAAATCTAGCTCATCTTCAGAAATTGCACTATGCCTCATTTACCAAAACCCTAGTGCCAAAGATACTCCAACAAATGC
Source organism: Picea mariana (assembly GCA_032191745.1). Lineage (NCBI taxonomy): Eukaryota > Viridiplantae > Streptophyta > Pinopsida > Pinales > Pinaceae > Picea > Picea mariana. Next base: position 373,230 of record JASDQU010100356.1, read on the forward strand.
TTTTTTGATCAAGGGAATGATAACATAGGGGGCCCACTACCTGAAACTCAGTGCTCTTAATCCAATGCAACTGACGGTTCATGCATCTAAGTCTCGGTTTGAGTTTTATTGCGAGTTGCAACTCACCTCCTCAAACCATTTAGAGACATGTGGTTAATTTGGTCTAGGAGCATAAAACCCAAAATGAGTAACATAATAAACTTTCGTAATCTCCTACAAGTCTAATTGGCTAAGGTCCACGTGACTACACTAGCCAAAAAGACCTGACACAGTGTTCTTTAAAATCGACTTCCTCTTCAGAAATTGCACTATGCCTCATTGACCAAAATCCTAGTGTTGGAGATACTCCAACAAATTTTTTTCCAGTCGATGGAATGATAGTGTAGGAGCCCCAATAGCTGAAACCTGGTTCTCTGGATTCAGTGCAACTGACGGTTCGTGCATCCGAGTACCGGTTTGAGTTTTATTGCGAGTTGCAACTCGCCTCCTCAAGCTATTTAGGGACATGTGGTCAATTTGGTCTGGGGGCATACAATCTAAACCGAGTAGCATAATAGACTTTCGTAAGCTCCTGCAAGTCTATTTGGCCAAGGCCCATGTGACTACACTATCCAAAAAGACCCGATATAGTGTTCTTTAAAATCGACCTCCTCTTCATAAATTGCACTATGCCTCATTGACCAAAATATTAGTGTTGGAGATATTCCAACAAATTGCTTTTTGATCGATGGGATGATAGCGTAAGAGCCGCAATAGTTGAAACCTGGTGCTCTGGATCCAATGCAACTGATGGTTCGTGTATTCGAGTCCCGGTTTGATTTTTAGCGATAGTTGTAACTCGCCTCCTCAAGCCATTCAAGGAAATGTGGCCAATTAGGTCCGAGGGAATAAAATCCAAACCGAGCAGCATAATTTTGTTCCGTAAGCTCCCACATGTATGTTTGGCCAAGGCCCATGCGACTACATTAGAAGAAAACGCTCAAAAAAGTGTTCTTGAAAATCTAGCTCATCTTCAGAAATTGCACTATGCCTCATTTACCAAAACCCTAGTGCCGATGATACTCCAACAAATGGTTTTTTGGTCAAGGGAATGATAACATAGGGGCACCACTAGCTCCACAGATTCTTTTTGAAAATCGAGCTCACTTTAGAAATTACACTATGCCTCATTGACCAAAACCCTAGTGTCGGAGATACTCCAACAAATGGTTTTTCAGTCGACGAAATGATAGCGTAGGGGCTCCACTAGCTGAAACTCGGTGCTCTTAATCCAATGCAACTAACGGTTCATGCATCTGAGTTCTTTTTTGAGTTTTGTCATGAGTTGCAACTCGCCTCCTCAAGCCATTTAGAGACATGTGGTCAATTTGGTCTGGGGGAATAAAATCCAAACTTAGTAGCATAACAGAATTTTGTAAGCTCCAGCAAGTCTATTTGGCCAAGGCCCATGTGACCACACTAGCCAAAAAGATCCGACACATTGTTCTTTAAAATCGACCTCCCCTTCAGAAATTGCACTATGCCTCATTGACCAAAATCCTAGTTTTGGAGATAGTCCAACAAATTGTTTTCCGGTCAATGGAATGATAACATAGGAGCCCCAATAGCTGAAATCTAGTGCTCTAGATCCAATGCAACTGACTATTCATGCATCCATGTCCCGGTTTGAGTTTTATCGATAGTTACAACTCGCCTCCTCAAGTCATTCAAGGACATGTGGCCAATTTGGTCTGAGGGCATAAAATCCAAACCGAGCAGCATAATTTTGTTCCGTAAGCTACCGCATGTATGTTTGGCCAAGGCCCATGCGGCTACATTAGAAAAAAATGCTTGACAGAGTGTTCTTAAAAATTGATCTCATCTTTAGAAATTACACTATGCCTCATTGACCAAAACCCTAGTGCCGAAGATACTCCAACAAATCAGTTTTCGGTCGATAGAATGATAGCGTAGCGGCCCCACTAGCTGAAACTCAATGCTCTTAATCAAATTCAACTAATGGTTCATGCATTTGAGTCCCAGTTTGAGTTTTATCGTGAGTTGCAACTCACTACCTCAAGCTATTTAGGGACATGTGGTCAATTTGGTCCGGGGGCATAAAATCCAAACCAAGTAGCATAACAAACTTTCATAAGCTCCTGCAAGTCTATTTGGCCAAGGCCCACGTGACTACACTAGCCAAAAAGACCCAAAATAGTGTTCTTTAAAATCGACATCCTCTTCATAAATTGCACTATGCTTGATTGACCAAAATACTAGTGTTGGAGATACTCCAACAAATTGTTTTTCAGTCGATGGGATGATAGTTTAGGAGCCGCAATAGTTGAAAACTGGTGCTCTAGATCCAATGCAACTGACGGTTCATGCATCCGAGTCCCGGTTTGAGTTTTAGCGATAGTTGCAACTCGCCTCATCAAGCCATTCAAGGACACGTGGCCAATTACGTCTGAGGGCATAAAATCCAAACCGAGCAGCATAATTTTGTTCTGTAAGCTCCCACATGTATGTTTGGCCATGGCCCATGCAACTACATTAGAAGAAAATGCTCGACAAACTGTTCTTGAAAATCTAGCTCATCTTCAAAAATTGCACTATGCCTCATTTACCAAAACCCTATGCCGAAACTACTCCAAAAATTAGTTTTTTGGTTGAGGGAATGATAACATAGGGGCCCCACTAGCTGAAACTCAGTGCTCTTAATCTAAGTCATGGTTTGAGTTTTATCGCAAGTTGCAAGTCACATCCTCAAGCCATTTAGATATATGTGGTTAATTTGGTCCCGTAGCATAAAATTCAAAATGAGTATCATAACAGACTTTCGAAAGCTCCTGCAAGTGTATTTGGTCAAGGCCCACGTGACTACACTAGCCAAAAAGACCTGACACAGTGTTCTTTAAAATCAACCTCCTCTTTAGAAATTTCACTATGCCTCATTGACCAAAATCCTAGTGTTGGAGATACTCCAACAAATCATTTTTTGGTCGATGGAATGATAGTGTAGGAGCCCCAATAGCTGAAACTCAATGCTCTTAATCCAATGCAACTGATGTTTCGTGCATCTGAGTCCCGGTTTGATTTTTATCGCGAGTTGCAACTCGCCTCCTCAAGTTATTTAGGGACATGTGGTCAATTTGGTCCGGGGGCATAAAATCCAAACCGAGTAGAATAACAGACTTTCGTAAGCTACTGCAAGTCTATTTGGCTAGAGCCCACATGACTACACTAGCCAAAAAGACCTGACACAATGTTCTTTAAAATCGACCTCCACTTCATAAATTGCACTACGCCTCATTGACCAAAATCCTAGAGGTGGAGATACTCCAACAAATTGTTTTTTGGTCGATGGAATGATAGAGTAGGAGCCACAATAGTTGAAACTCGGTGCTCTGAATCCAATGCAACTGACGGTTCATGCATCCGACTCTTGGTTTGAGCTTTAGCGATAGTTGCAACTCGCCTCCTCAAGCCATTCAAGGACATGTGGCCAATTAGGTCCGAGGGCATAAAATCCAAACCGAGCAGCATAATTTTGTTCCGTAAGCTCCCACATGCATGTTTGGCTAAGGCCCATGCGACTACATTAGAAGAAAATGATCGACAAAGTTTTCTTGAAAATCTAGCTCATCTTCAGAAATTGCACTATGCCTCATTTACCAAAACCGTAGTGCCAAAAATACTCCAACAAATGGTTTTTCAGTTGAGGGAATGATAACATAAGGGCCCCACTAGCTCCATAGATTCTTTTTGAAAATCGATCTCACTTCAGAAATTGCACTATGCCTCATTGACCAAAACCCTAATGTCGGAGATACTCCAACAAATGGTTTTTCGGTCAATGAAATGATAGCCTAGGGGCTCCACTAGCTGAAACTCGATGCTCTTAATCCAATGCAACTGACGGTTCATGCATCTAAGTCCTGGTTTGAGTTTTTATCGCGAGTTGCAACTCGCCTCCTCAAGCCATTTAGGGACATGTGGTCAATTTGGTCTGGGGGCATAAAATCCAAACCGAGTAGAATAATAGAATTTTGTAAACTTCAGCAAGTCTATTTGGCCAAGGCCCACATGACTACACTAGCCAAAAAGACCTGACACATTGTTCTTTAAAATCGACCTCCTCTTCAGAAATTGCGCTATGCCTCATTGACCAAAATCCTAGTGTTGAAGATACTCCAACAAATTGTTTTCCGGTCGATGGAATGATAGTGTAGGAGCCCCAATAGATCAAACTTGTTGCTCTGGATCCAATGCAACTGACGGTTCGTGCATATGAGTCCCGGTTTAAGTTTTATCGATAGTTGCAACTCACCTCCTCAAGCCATTCAAGGACATGTTGGTGCAGACCTCTAATCCTCAGAATCGAGGTTTTCTCAGGATCGTTCTAAATCTGCCCTCCTGAGTCTAATTGACTCTTAGGTTCCTCCACAAGGAATCCTTCACACACACAACAACAGTTTTTTTCCACAGGTCCTTATGAGTATGCCCCGTGTGAAACAATGCAAAGCACCACTCAACCCCCCTGACCAAAATAAAATGATCGTGCCCTTTTTCCTTATTAGGACCTTTCCTTTTCTTTCCTTTTTGGGATTTCGGGTTTCGCGATTTTGCGATTCCTGTTGTTGAGGTTCTTGACCTTTCCACCTTCCGAAACCTGAAATGTCGATTTTCCCAAAATGCTTGATCACGTCCTCCCACACAGATGTATCGCGTTTCATGACTTCAAGAATTCCGGAACAAGGAATCCCAATCTTTTGTCTTTGCAACTACCGAAATGCCGAAAATCGAAACGTTCAGCAAAAGATCAACTTCTTTCGGAACTTTTCACCTTTTCGGGATTTTGGAAAATTGGGATTCGGAATACCGGAAGTCTTGACAACAAGGAATCAGGGGCTTTTGTATTGAAAAAATCCAGAGTTGCGAACCCAGAAAAATCCTTGAAGTGGCATTTCGGCACTTCGAGGATCGGAGTTTCATCTTTCACGTTGACAAGAATTCGTGCACTTCACATGAGAACCCCCGAATTGCGAAACGTGAAATAGTGTGAAGTGTTGTTTTGACATTTTGGTGTTTCGGAGTTCGGGAACCTGAGAGGACAGTGTTCTGGGATCGAGAGTCTTGGACTCCCAGTAACCGAAAGTCTGAAAATCACGTGGGCTGTCGGATTGAAGGGAGGATTATAGTCGTTGATCCCATTGGAGATATTGTTTTGGAGTTCAAGTTTTGTGGAGGATAGAGAACTGGAAGCCTTACATCAGGACTCACGAAATCGCGAAGTCTGAAACCCCGAAAAGGTGAGAAGTTCCAATAGAAGCCAGTCTTTTGCTAAACGTTTTGGTTTTTGGCATTTTGGCAGTTGCAAAGAAAAAAGGTCGGGATTCCTTGTTCTGGAACTCCCGAAGTCACAAAACATGATACATCTGTGTGGGAGGACGTGATCAAGCATTTCGAGAAAATCGACATTTCAGGTTTTGGAAGGTGGAAAGGTCAAGAACCTTGACAACAGGAATCGCGAAACCCAAAATCCTGAAAAGGAAAGGTCCCGATAAGGAAAAAGGGCACGATCATTTTATTGTGGTCAGGGGAGTTGAGTGGTGCTTTGCGTTGGTTCACACAGGGCATACTCATAAGGACCTGTGGAAAAATACTATTGTTGTGTGTGTGAAGGATTCCTTGTGGAGGAACCTAAGATTCAATCAGACTCAGGAGGGAAGATTTAGAATGATCCTGAGCAGACCTCGATTCTGAGGATTGGAGGTCTACGCCAGTTGTGGTATTAGAGCTTAGAAAGAGTTCTTTGTTTTCTGTAGCATAGAAAGGAGAAAATATTTTCAGCCATGCTGCCAAGAAGAAGAGACAGACCAATGCTTGATCCAGTAGTGGAAAGGGAAATGCGTGAACTACGTGCTAGGCTTGATGCCATGGAGACAACACATATGCGCACAGTTGATGTTGGAGATATCAGCGAGGCTGAAATTGAAAATGAAGATGGAAATGAGGGAGAATAAGTTGTAGCTGAAGATGCAGTAGATGAACGCCTATTCAGGGTTGTTGCAAGGATAGGTGCCAGAGAAAAATTGGACATTCCAATATATGAAGGAAACCTGGACGTTGAAGAGCTTCTAGACTAGATTAGAGCTCTGGATAAGTATTTTGACTATGAGGATGTTGAGGAAGACAAAAAGGTTAAACATGTTGTCACCAGACTTAAAGGGCATGCAACATTATGGTGGGATGAACTGTAGGCTGACAGACGCTGCAAAGGCAAGAAGAAAATCAAGAATTGGGATAGAATGGTTGCGAATATGAAATCCAAATTCATTCTTAAGGATTATCAAATTACTCTATTTCAGAGGATGCAGAACTTGAGACAGAAGTTGATGACAGTGAAAGAGTACACTGAGGAATTCTACAAGATCAACATTAGAGTAGGTCATCGGGAAAGTGATGATGAAAAAGTTGTCAGGTACATGAATGGTCTAAGATACGACATTCAAGATGAAATGAGCATGATGAMCCTTCAGAATGTAGAAGATGCTTATCAGATGGCTCTGAAAGTTGAAGAAAATTTGAGCCAAAAGTAAGGTCAAAGAGGCCAAAGCAGAAGTCAAGCCTGAGGCAAAACAATTGCCAAAGACAAGAATCAAAAACCTAAAKAAGAGTGGAAGAAACCTCAGACTCAAACTGAGAGAGGTGGAAGATCACAGAGAGGACAATATGTTGATAAGAATACTTTTCCTTGAACCAGAGGAAGAGAAAGAGGCAGAGGTGGAGAAGTGAAATGTTTTATCTGTGGGAAAAATGGACATAAATCTTATTAGTGTCTAGACAGAAAGAAAGAAGGTGGTGAGACTCACATTGCATAAGCTCAAGGACGGAATGTTCAGGTAGAAGATGCTGAGGGTGGAAGATCCTTGATGACGAGGAAAGTTCTCTTGAAGCCAGAGAAAGAGGCAGAGAACCTAGTCCAAAGGAACATAATTTTTCAGACTGCTTGCAAGACCAAAGACAGGGTATGCAAAGTCATCGTGGACATTGATAGCACATACAATCTCATTTCTACAGAGATGGTAGAAAAGATGGAGCTGGATACTATTGAACATCCAAGCCCATACAGAGTTTCATGGCTACAAAAAGGACATCAGGTAAATTTCACTAAACAATGTTTAGTTGAATTTAAAATAGGAGGATATAAGGATGAAATATTATGTGATGTCATTCCCATGGATGTTTGTCATCTATTGCTGGGTAGACCATGGAAATATGACAGACATGTGATTCATGATGGAGAAAGAACACATACACCCTGGAGAAGAATGGGAGGACACACATGTTGTTCTCGATTAAGGATAAAGAAGTGAAACCATAGGTAAGCAACACTCTACTTCTCATGAGTGGGAAGGAACTTCTTAAGGAGGTTAAGAAGAAGGAAGATACACAATTCATCGTGGTCAGGAAGCCTAGAATTGTTTTAACCAGTACAAGAGTGGATGATTTACCAGAGGAAATCCAGAAGTTGTTGGAAGAGTTCATTGATATAGTAGTGGATGAACTACCTCGTTCGTTGCCACCGATCAGAAGTATAAGTCATCACATTGATCTTATACCTGGAGCTAGTTTACCAAACACAGCAGCGTACAGGTTAACACTGCAGGAAAATGAAGAGGTCAAAAGACAAGTCCAGGATTTAATGGACAAAGGATTGGTTAGAGAGAGCTTGAGTCCATGTGTTGTTCCAACAGTGCTCAGCCCAAAGAAAGATGGAGGTTGGAGGATGTGTACAGACTCAAGGGAAATCAATAATATTACCAGCAGATATAGATTTCCATTGCCAAGGATGGATGATTTGATGGATTGCTTGAGTGGAGCAAGTTTTTTTTCAAAGATTGATTTGAAAAGAAGATATCATCAAATTCGAATAAGAGAAGGCGATGAATGGAAGACAACATTCAAGACGAATGAGGGGATATATGAATGGCTTGTTATGCCATTTGTCTTAACAAATGTGCCCAGTACTTTCATGAGATTGATGAATGAAGTCCTGAAGGATTTCATAGGAAAATTCATCATTGTATATCTTGATGATATATTGATTTTCAGCAAAACTGAAGAAAAACACTTGAAGCATTTAGCTACAGTGATGAAGAGATTGCAACAAGAGAAATTGCTGATAAATATGAAGAAATCGTCATTTATGAGGATAGAACGCATTTATTTGGGTTTTGTTATCTCTGCAAATGAGTTGAAAATGGATCAGGAAAAGGTAGAAGCGATTAAGAATTGGCCATCACCGAAAAGTGTGTTTGAAGTTCGAAGCTTCCATGGCTTAGCTATTTTCTATAGGAAATTCATTCGAAATTTCAGTGGAATTAGCGCACCGATGATGGATACGGTAAAGAAAAGACACAAATATTTTCACTGGACAGAGGAAGCAAAGAAGAGTTTCAACTTGTTGAAGAAGAAGATCACTGAGCGACCAATTCTGGTGTTGCCAGATTTCAGCAAGACATTCTAGGTCAAGTGTGATGCTAGTGGATTTGCAATTGGAGCGGTCTTAAGCCAATATGACAGACCGATCACATACTTCAGTGAGAAACTGAATGAAGCAAAGGTCAAATATTCAACATATGACAAGGAATTTTATGCAGTCATACAAGCGCTGAAGAAATGGACGAATTATTTGGTTCCTAAAGATTTTGTTTTGTACAACGATAATCACACTTTGCAATTCATGACTCAACAGGAAAAGTTGAACCAAAAGCATGAAAAATGGGTTGAATGCATGCCGAACTTTACTTTTGTGATTAAGCATATTTCTGGAACTACTAACAAAGTTGTTGATGCTTTGAGCAGAAAATGTTTGCTTATGCAGGAATTTAGAGTCAACTTTGGGTTTTGATAATCTCAAGGAAATGTACAGAGATGATCCAGATTTTAAAGAGGTGTAGGAGGCATCTGAGAATCCAATTTTCAGGGACAGAAGCTAGTGGACTGAATATATGATCCAGGATGGATTATTATTTAGAGGCAATCAATTATATATTCCAAAATTCTCCATGAGGGAGAATGTGTTGAAAAAAAAACATAGTGGAGGATTGGCCAGACATTTCAGTCATGAAAAAACGTTCTCGAAATTAAATGGCTCATATTTTTGGTCAGGGATGAGGATAGATGTCAAAATATTTGTGGACAGATGTAGAATTTGTCAGCACACAAAGGGAAAAAGGCAGAACACAGGGTTATACCAGCCATTACCCATACCAAAGAGGTCGTGGGATGCAGTGAGCATGGATTTCATATTGGGGCTGCCAAGAATGCAAAGAGGATTTGATTCAATCTTTGTGGTGGTAGACAGATTTTCAAAAATGGCACATTTTATACCATGCCAGAAAACCAGCGATGCAACTCATATTGCGAACCTGTTTTTCAAGGAAGTTGTCAGACTTCACGGCTTACCAAGAAGTATAGTTTCAGATCGAGACACCAAGTTCATGGGACATTTGTAGAGGACTTTATGGAAGAAGATGGGGAAAAATTTGTCATTTATCTCAGCTTATCATCCTCAGATGGATGGGAAAAAAAAAGTTGTGAATAGGAGCTTGGGAGATTTGCTAAGGATCCTAGTGACTGAACACCATAGTCAGTGGGACCACATTCTACCACATGCGGAATTTCCTTATAATGATTCTCTTAACAGAGCATAGGATAGAGCCCATTCCAAATTGTATATGGAATGCAACCAAGGGGAGTTTCTAAATTGAAGGATGTGGAACAAGTTGAATTCAGAAGTGCTAGTGCAAAAGATTTTGCAGAAGCAATGAAGAAGCTTCACAGCCAAATCAAGGAGTGATTGTAGAATTCAAACAAGGAATACAAGTGCAGAGCAGATCAACACAAGCGAGAACTTCAATTTGAAGTTGGTGATATGGTTCTTGCACATTTGAGGAAGGAGAGGTTCCCAAGGGGAACATATAACAAACTAAAAATGAAGAAGATTGGGCCATGCAAGATCATGAAGAAATTTGGGGCAAATGCATATGAGATTGAATTATCCAATGGGATTGGAATTTCACCGATATTCAACATCTCAGATTTGTACCCTTACAAAGCTGAAGAAGCAGGAGAAGACAATGAACAAACAGAAGTTCAGTGGACTAAAAAACTGCCTATAGCTGAAAAGCCACAGACGGAAAGTATACTTGACAAGAGAGTTAGCAAGAGGACCAGGAGAAAAGAGTATTTTGAATACTTGGTCAAATGGAAGTGACATCCAGTTGAAGATGCCAATTGGGAGAATGAAGCAGAGATTCAGAAGCATGGACAGACCGTGCAAGAACTCATGAACAAGAGTCCATGAAAATTTTAAAGTGAGGGAGTATGATGCAAGAGCATCACTAGCAACAAGCGAGCGCGAAGGCAGAAGACAATTGAGATGAGCGCAACGCATTTTTGCACATGTTGAAAATGTTTTGAAATAGTGAAGGAAGGCATACACGCATTTATGAATAAGTGATTGTAAACATATCTTGAGCAATCTTCTCTCATCTGTCGATGTAAAAGGCATTTATGCCCAGTTAATGAAAGTAGGTAGATTTAAATTCCAGATTAGACAGTTTTAGGAACAAGAGGGAAAATGACTATAAACACCCTCATATTTGTATCATTGTATCAATCAGGATTGGATCATTAAGCACATTAGCATAGAGAAGAGGAGAGTTGTAGCAGAGAGTTGTAGAGAAGAACCCATGTACAAAAGTTCTGAATTAATATATGAAGCTTTGATTCAGACTGATGGTGTTATGATGTTTTCTGTGTATACATGCTAAATAGTCTATTTACAGTTTCTTACTCTCTCCGTCATACATTTGTTATTATGCTATGTGTGAATGTATGTTTTCATGTTGAATGTTTAAATTCTGAGAGAGAAAGAGAATGAGTTTCAATTGTTTCTCTTCCTGAGAGAATTTCCTACAAGGAGTGCAGTGAAACGTCTGCAAGGGGTGCGTGACAAAGGTTTAGAGTTTATCTATGAGAGCTCAAGAGAGATACCATTGTTCTCATTCCAGCATGAGTGCAACACAAGCACAGAAGCCATGCAAGGTGTGCACAGGCTGATTGAGACTTTAGAACTTATCAACTAAGGTTGAGACATTGAAGGACTTCTGTTGCAGAGAAAGTGCACAGAGTCGGGAGTTCAAGTACATTAGAGTATTTGAAGGATTGTCGCAAGGAGTGCGTGCAGGAGCCTCCTTGAAGACTTGAGTTTGCGAAGAAATCTTAGAAGAGGTAGTGCCTTTGAAGTATTCAAAGGGAGGCGAAGTGAAGTTACTTTACAGAAGGAAGGTCACGGCGAGGGGACATTAGTTCATTTCGCAGAGGTTCTTAAGGAAAGAATCAGATGGTCAAAATTCTCTGTGGAGAATCCCCAAAATAGCAAGAACCGTAGGATCTAGCAGAGCTACAGGGGAAGTTAAGCGATTGGAGGGATTCATCCTTTGAGAGGCAGGATCCAATATGGACCATTGATCGTGATTGTTAGACCATCAAGATCATTTTAGCATTTCGGGAGTTGTAAGTTCCAAGTGTGGACGAAACCCTTGGTCTCTCAAACTCCCGAAGCGCAAAGTGAATTATCGCGTGTGAAGGCAAGGAGCAAAAATTTCGGCATTTCAGAGGTTCTAAGGACAAGTGGTCGGGACACAGTGGAGTGAAAGACCCGAAGTCGCAAGTCACGACAGAATTTGATGTAAATTTTGAGATTTCAAAAAATCAGGATTCGGAATACCGGAAGTCTTGACGACAAGGAGTTAGGGGCTTTTGTATTGAAAAAATCTAGAGTTGCGAACCTTGAAAAATACTTGAAGTGGCATTTCGACACTTCGGGGATCAAAGTTTTGGCTTTCATGTTGACAAGAATTCAGGCACTTCACATGAGAACCCTTAAAATTGTGAAACGTGAAATAGTGTGAAGTGGCATTTCGGCATTTCGGTGTTTCGGAGTTCAGAAACCCAAGAGGATAGTGTTCTAGGATCGAGAGTCTTGGACTCCCGGTAACTGAAAGTTCGAAAATCACGTGGGTCATTGGATCGAAGGGAGGCTTATAGTCGTTGATCCTGTTGGAGATATTGTTTCAGAGTTCAGGGTTTGTGGAGGTTAGAGAGTCAGAAACCTTACATCAGGACTCGCAAAATCATGAAGTCCGAACTCCTTGTGGACATTTCACTGCACTCCTTGCAGGAAATTCTCTCAGGAAGAGAAACAATTGAAACTCATTCTCTTTCTCTCTCAGAATTTAAACATTCAACATTCAACATACATTCACACGCAGCATAATAACAAATGCATGACGGAGAGAGTAAGAAACTGTAAATAGACCATTCAACATGTATACATAGAAAACATCATAAAACCATGAGTCTGAATCAAAGCTTCATATATTAATTCAGAACTTCTGTACATGGGTTCTTCTCTACAACTCTCTACTATAGCTCTCCTCTTCTCTATGCTAATGTGCTTAATGATCTAATCCTGATTGATACAATGATACAAAGATGAGGGTGTCTATAGTCATTTTCCCTACTGTTCCTAAAAATGTCTAATCTGGAATTTAAATCTACCTACTTTCATTAACTGGGCATAAATGCCTTTTACATCGACAGATGAGAGCATATTTCTCAAGATCTGTTTACAATCACTTATTCATAAATGTGCGTATGCCTTCCTTAACTATTTCAAAACATTTTCAACATGTGCAAAAATGCGTTGTGCTCATCTCAACTGTCTTCTGGCTTCGCGCTCGCTTGTTGCTGGTGATGCTCCTACATCACATGTGGTCAATTTGGTTCGAGAGCATAAAATCCAAACCGAGCAGCATAATGTTGTTCCGTAAGCTACCGCATGTATGTTTGGCCAAGGGCCATACGACTACACTAGAAAAAAATGCTCCACAGATTCTTTTTGAAAATCAAGCTCACTTTAGAAATTGCACTATGCCTCATTGACCAAAACCCTAGTGCCAAAGATACTCGAACAAATGGTTTTTTGGTCGATGGAAGGATAGCGTAGGGGCTCCACTAGCTGAAACTCGGTGCTCTTAATCCAATGCAACTTACGGTTCATGCATCTGAGTCCCGGTTTGAATTTTATCACGAGTTGCAACTCACCTCCTCAAGATATTTAGGGACATGAGGTCAAGCAAAGGCCCATGTGACTACACTAGCCAAAAAGACCCGACAAATTGTTCTTTAAAATCGACCTCCTCTTCAGAAATTGCACTATGCCTCATTGACCAAAATCCTAGTGTTGTAGATACTCCAACAAATTGTTTTCCGATCGATGGAATGATAGCATAGGATCCCCAATAGCTAAAACATGGTGCTCCGGATCCAATGCAACTGACTTTTCGTGCATCTGTTTCCCGGTTTGATTTTTATCGATAGTTGCAACTCTCCTCCTCAAGCCATTCAAGGACATGTGACCAATTTGGTCTGAGGGCATAAAATCCAAACCGAGCAGCATAATGTTGTTCTATAAGCTCCCACATGTATGTTTGGCCAAGGCCCATGCGGCTACATTAAAAAAAAACACTCGACAGAGTGTTCTTGAAAATCAAGCACATCTTCAAAAATTGCACTATGCCTCATTAACAAAAACCCTATTGCCGAAGATACTTCAACAAATCATTTTTCAGGAGACAGAATGATAGTGTAGGGGCCCCACCAGCTGAAACTCAGTGCTCTTAATCCAATGCAACTGATGGTTCATGCATCCGAGTCTCGATTTGACTTTTATTGTGAGTTTCAACTCACCTCCTCAAGCTATTTAGGAACATCTTGTCAATATGGTCTGGGGGCATAAAATCCAAACTGAGTAGCATAACAAACTTTTGTAAGCTCCTGGAAGTCTACTTGGCCAAGGACCACGTGACTACACTAGCCAAAAATACCTGACACCGTGTTCTTTAAAATCGACCTCCTCTTCATAAATTGCACTATTCCTCATTGACCAAAATCCTAGTGTTGGAGATACTCCAACAAATTGTTTTTCGGTCAATGGGATCATAGCGTAGGAGCCACAATAGTTGAAACCTGGTTCTTTGGATCCAATGCAACCAACGGTTCATGCATCAGAGTCTCGGTTAGAGTTTTAGTGATAGTTGCAACTCGCCTCCTCACGCCATTCAAGGACATGTGGCCAATTAGGTTCGAGGGCATAAAATCCAAACCAAGAAGCATAATTTTGTTCCTTAAGCTCCCACATGTATGTTTGGCCAAGGCCCATGTGACTACATTAGAAGAAAACACTCGACAAAGTGTTTTTGAAAATCTAGCTCATCTTTAGAAATTGCACTATGCCTCATTTACCAAAACCCTAGTGTCGAAGATACTCCAAAAAATGTTTTTTCAGTCAAGGAAATGATAACATAGGGGCCCCACTAGATGAAACTCAATACTCTTAATCCAATACAACTGATGGTTCATACATCTATGTCCCGGTTTGAGTTTTATCGCAAGTTGCAACTCACCTCCTCAAGCCATTTAGAGACATGTGGTTAACTTGGTCCAGGAGCATAAAATCCAAAATGAGTAACATAATAGACTTTCATAATCTCCCACAAGTCTACTTGGCCAAGGCCCATGTGACTACACTAGCCAAAAAGACCTAACATAATGTTCTTTATAATTGACCTCCTCTTCAGAAATTGCACTATGCCTCATTGACCAAAGTCCTAGTGTTGGAGATACTCCAACAAATTGTTTTCCAGTCGATGGAATGATAGTTTAGGAGCCCCAATAGTTGAAACCTGGTGCTCTAGATCCAATCCAACTGACGGTTCATGCATCCGAGTCCTGGAATGAGTTTTATCGTGAGTTGCAACTCAACTCCTCAAGCTATTTAGGGATATGTGGTCAATTTCGTCGAGTGGCATAAAATCCAAACCAAGTAGCATAACAGACTTTCATAAGCTCCTGCAAGTCTATTTGGCCAAGGCCCATGTGACTACACTAGCCAAAAAGACCCGACATAGTGTTCTTTAAAATCAACCTCCTCTTCATAAATTGCACTATGCCTCATTGACCAAAATCCTAGTGTTGGAGATACTCCAACAAATTGTTTTTCGGTCGATGGGATGATAGCATAGGAACTGCAATGGTTGAAACCTGGTGCTTTGGATCCAATGCAACTGATGGTTAGTGCATCTAAGTCCCGGTTTGAGCTATAGCAATAGTTGCAACTCGCCTCCTCAAGCCATTCAAGGACATGTGGCCAATTAGGTCCGAGGGCTTAAAATCCAAACCGAGCAACATAATTTTGTTTTGTAAGCTCCCACATGTATGTTTGGCCAAGGCCCATGCAACTACATTAGAAGAAAACGCTCAACAAAGTGTTCTTGAAAATCTAGCTCATCTTCAGAAATTGCACTATGCCTCATTTACCAAAACCCTAGTGCCAAAGATACTCCAACAAATGGTTTTTTGGTTGAGGGAATGATAACATAGGGGCCCCAGTAGCTCCACAGAGAATTTTTGAAAATTGAGCTCACTTTAGAAATTGCACTATGCCTCATTGACCAAAACTCTAGTGCCGAAGATACTCCAACAAATGGTTTTTCGGTCGACGGAATGATAGCATAGGGGCTCCACTAGCTGAAACTCGGTCCTCTTAATCCAATCCAACTGACAGTTCATGCATATGAGTCATAGTTTGAGTTTTATCGGGAGTTGTAACTCGCCTCCTCAAGCCACTTAGGGACATGTGGTCAATTTGGTCCGAGGGCATGAAATCCAAACCGAGTAGCATAACAGAATTTTGTAAGCTCCAGCAAATCTATTTGACCAAGGCCCATGTGACTACACTAGCCAAAAATACCCAACACATTGTTCTTTAAAATCGATCTCCTCTTCAGAAATTGCACTATGCCTCATTGACCAAAATCCTAGTGTTGGAGATACTTCAACAAATTGTTTTCAAGTCGATGGAATGATAGTGTAGGATCCCCAATAGCTGAAACCTTGTGCTCTGGATCCAATGCAACTGACTGTTCATGCATCCGTGTACCGGTTTGATTTTTATTGATAGTTGCAACTCGCCTCCTCAAGCCATTCAAGGACATGTGGCCAATTTGGTCTGAGGGCATAAAATCCAAACCGAGCAGTATAATGTTGTTTTGTAAGCTTCTGCATGTATGTTTGGCTAAGGCCCATGTGGCTACATTAGAAAAAAACTCTCGACAGAGTGTTTCTGAAAATCGAGCTCATCTTCAGAAATATCACTATGCCTCATTGATCAAAACCCTAGTGCCGAAGATACTCCAACAAATCATTTTTCGGTCGACGAAATGATAACGTAGTGGCCCCACTAGCTGAAAATCAGTGTTCTTAATCAAATGCAACTAATAGTTCATGCATCTGAGTCCCGGTTTGAGTTTTATCACGAGTTTCAACTCACCTCCTCAAGCTATTTAGGGACATCTGTTCAATTTGGTCTGGGTATATAAAATCCAAACTGACTAGCATAACAGAATTTCGTAAGATCCTGCAAATTTATTTGGCCAAGGTCCATGTGACTACACTAGCCAAAAATACCCGACACAGTGTTCTTTAAAATCGACCTCCTCTTCATAAATTGCACTATGCCTCATTGACCAAAATCCTAGTGTTGGAGATACTCCAACAAATTATTTTTCGGTCGATGTGATGATAGCGTAGGAACCACAATAGTTGAAACCAGGTGCTCTGGAACCAATGCAACTGACGGTTCATACATATGAGTCTTGGTTTGAGTTTTAGCGATAGTTGCAACTCGCCTCCTCAAACCATTCAAGGGCATGTGGCCAATTAGGTTCGAGGGCATAAAATCCAAACTGAGCAGCATAATTTTGTTCTGTAAGCTCCCACATGTATGTTTGTCCAAGGCCCATGTGACTACATTAGAAGAAAATGCTGGACAAAGTGTTCTTGAAAATCTAGCTCATCTTCAGAAATTGCACTATGCCTCATTTACTAAAACCCTAGTGCCAAAGATACTCCAACAAATGGTTTTTCGGTCAAGAGAATGATAACATAGGGGCCCCACTTGTTGAAACTCAGTGCTTTTAATCCAATACAACCGACGGTTCATGCATCTAAGTCCTGGTTTGAGTTTTATCGTGAGTTGCAACTCACCTCCTCAAGCCATTTAGAGACATGTGGTTAATTTGTTCTGGTAGCATAAAATCCAAAATGAGTAGCATAATAGACTTTCGTAAGCTCCCGTAAGTCTATTTGGTCATTGCCCATGTGACTACAGTAGCCAAAAAGACCTGACATATGTTCTTTAAAATCGACCTCCTCTTCAGAAATTGCACTATGCCTCATTGAGCAAAATCATAGTGTTGGAGATACTCCAACAAATCATTTTCTGATCAATGGAATGATAGTGTAAGAGCCCCAATAGCTGAAACCCAATGCTCTTAATCCAATGCAACTGATGGTTCGTGCATCTAATTCACGGTTTGAGTTTTATCACGAGTTGTAACTTGCCTCCTCAAGCTATTTAGGGACATGTGGTCAATTTGGTCTCGGGGCATAAAATCCAAACCGAGTAGCATATCAGACTTTCGTAAGCTCCTACAAGTCTATTTGGCCAAGGTCCACATGACTACACTAGCCAAAAAGATCCAACACAATGTTGTTTAAAATCGACCTCCTCTTCATAAATTGCACTATTCCTCATTGACCAAAATCCTAGTGTTGGAGATACTCCAACAAATTGTTTTTCGGTCGATAGGATGATAGCATAGGAGCTGCAATAGATGAAACCTGGTGCTCTATATCCAATGCAACCGACAGTTCGTGCATCCAAGTCCTGATTTGAGTTTTAGTGATAGTTGCAACTTGCCTCCTCAAGCCATTCAAGGACATGTGGCAAATTAGGTCTGAGGGCATAAAATCCAAACCGAGAAGCATAATTTTGTTTCGTAAGCTCCCACATCTATGTTTGGCCAATGCCCATGCGACTACATTAGAAGAAAATGCTCGACAAAGTGTTCTTGAAAATCTAGCTCATCTTCAGAAATTGCACTATGCTTCATTTACCAAAACCCTAGTGCCAAAGATACTCCAACAAATGGTTTTTTGTCAAGGGAATGATAACATAGGGGCCTCACTATCTCCACAAAGTCTTTTTGAAAATTGAGCTCACTTCAGAAATTGCACTATGCCTCGTTGACCAAAACCCTAGTGTCAAAGATACTCCAAAAAATGTTTTTTCAGTCGATGAAATGATAGCGCAGGGGCTCCACTAGCTGGAACTCAGGGCTCTTAATCCAATGCAACTGATGATTCATGCATATGAGTCCCAGTTTGAGTTTTATTGTGAGTTACAACTCGCCTCCTCAAGCTATTTAGGGACATGTGGTCAATTTGGTCTGGGGGCATAAAATGCAAACCGAGTAGCATAACAAAATTTCATAAGCTCAAACAAGTCTATTTGGCCAAGGCCCATGTGACTACACTAGCCAAAAAGACCCAACACATTGTTCTTTTAAATCAACCTCCTCTTCAAAAATTGCACTATGCCTCATTGACCAAAATCCTAGTGTTGGAGATACTCCAACAAATTGTTTTCCCATCGATGGAATGATAGCGTAGGAGCCTCAATAACTGAAACCTGATGCTCCGGATCCAATCCAACTGACTATTCGTGCATCCGTGTCCCGGTTTGAGTTTTATCGATAGTTGCAACTCGCCTCCTCAAGCCATTCAAGGATATGTGGCCAATTTGGTCTGAGGGCATACAATCCAAACCTAGCAGCATAATATTATTCCATAAGCTCCCGCATGTATGTTTGGCCAGGGACCAAGCGGCTACATTAGAAAAAAATGCTCGACAAAGTGTTCTTGAAAATCGAGCTCATGTTCATAAATTGCACTGTGCCTCATTGACCAAAACCCTAATGCCCAAGATACTCCAACAAATCATTTTTCGGTTGACAGACTGATAGCATAGGGGCCCCACTAGCTGAAACTCAATGCGCTTAATCCAATGCAACTGATTGTTTGTGCATCTGAGTCCCGGTTTGAGGTTTATCGCGAGTTGCAACTCGCCTCCTCAAGCTATTTAGGGACATGTGGCCAATTTGGTCCGGTGGCATAAAATCCAAACCAAGTAGCATAATAGACTTTTGTAAGCTCCTGCAAGTCTATCTGGCCAAGGCCCACGTGACTACACTAGCCAAAAGGACCCGACACAGTGTTCTTTAAAATCGACCTCCTCTTTATAAATTGCACTATGCCTCATTGACCAAAATCATAGTGTTGGAGATACTCCAACAAATTGTTTTTTGGTCGATGGGATGATAGTGTAATAGCCACAATAGTTGAAACCTAGTGCTCTGGATCCAATGCAACTAATGGTTCGTGCATCCGAGTCCCGGTTTGAGTTTTAGCAATAGTTGCAACTCGCCTCCTCAAGCCATTCAAGGACAATTTGTTGGAGCATTTCCAAAAAATTATTTTTCGGTCAATCGAATGATAGCATAGGAGCCCCAATAGCTGAAACCTGGTGCTTTGGATCCAATGCAACTGAATGTTCATGCATCCGTGTCCCGGTTAGAGTTTTATCGATAGCTGCAACTCTTCTCCTCAACTCATTCAAGGACATGTGGCCAATTTGGTTTGAGGGCATAAAATCCAAACCGGGCAGCATAATGTTGTTCCATAAGCACCCACATGTATGTTTGGCCAAATCCCATGTGGCCACATTAGAAAAAAATGCTCGATAGAGTGTTCTTGAAAATCGAGCTCAACTTTAGAAATTGCACTATGCCTCATTGACCAAAACCCTAGTGCCGAAGATACTCCAACAAATCATTTTTCAATCGATGGAATGATAGCGTAGGGGCCCCACTAGCTGAAACTCAATGCTCTTAATCCAATGCAATTGATGGTTCGTGCATCTGAGTCCCAGTCTGACTTTTATCGCGAGTTGTAACTCGCCTGCTCAAGCTATTTAGGGACATGTGGTCAATTTGGTCTGGGGGCATAAAATCCAAACCGAGTAGCATTACAGACTTTTCTAAGCTTCTGCAAGTCTATTTGGCCAAGGCTCACATGACTACACTAGCCAAAAAGACTTAACATAGTGTTCTTTAAAATCGACCTCCTCTTCATAAATTGCACTATGCCTCATTGACCAAAATCCTAGTGTTTGAGATACTCCAATAAATTGTTTTTCGGTCAATGGAATGATAACATAGGAGACCCAATAGCTGAAACCTGGTGCTCAGGATCAGATGAAACTGACGGTTCATGCATCCGAGTCTCGGTTTGAGTTTTATTTATAGTTTTAACTCGCCTCCTCAATCCATTCAAGGACATGTGGCCAATTTGGTCCGAGGTTATAAAATCCAAACTGAGCAGCAAAATGTTGTTTCGTAATCTCCCGCATGTATGTTTGGCCAAGGCCCATGTGACTACAATAGAAAAAAATGCTAGACAGAGTGTTCTTGAAAATCGAGCTCATCTTCAGAAATTGCACTATGCCTCATTGACCAAAACCCTACTGCCGAAGATACTGCAACAAATGGTTTTTCAGTGGACAGAAAGATAGCGTAGAGGCCACACTAGCTGAAAATCAGTGCTCTTAATCCAATGCAATTGACAGTTCGTGCATCTGAGTCTCGGTTTGAGTTTTATCATGAGTTGCAACTCCCCTCCTCAAGCTATTTAGGGATATGTGGTCAATTTGGTATGGGGGCATAAAATCCAAACAAAGTAGCATAACAGACTTTCATAAACTACCGTAAGTCAATTTGGCCAAAGCCCACATGACTACACTAGCCAAAAATACCAGACACAATGTTCCTTAAAATCGACCTGCTCTTCAGATATTGCACTATGCCTCATTGACCAAAATCCTAGTGTTGGAGATACTCCAACAAATTGTTTTCTGAATGATGGAATGATAGCGTCGAAGCCCCAATAGCTGAAACCTGATCCTCTGGATCCAATGCAACTGACGGTTCGTGCATCCGAGTCTCGATTTGAGTTTTATCAATAGTTGCAACTTGTCTCCTCAAGCCATTCAAGGACATGTGGCCAATTTGATATGAGGGCATAAAATTCAAACTGAGCAACATAATGTTGTTCCATAAGCTCCCACATGTATGTTTGGCCAAGGCCCATGCGACTACACTAGAAAAAAATGCTTGACAGATTGTTCTTGAAAATCGAGCTCAGCTTGAGAAACTGCACTATGCCTCATTGACCAAAACCCTAGTGTTGGAGATACTCTATCAAATTGTTTTTCGGTCGATGGAATGATCACGTAGGAGCCCTAATAGTTGAAACCTGGTGCTCTAGATCCAATGCAACTCACATTTTTTACATCCGAGTCCCGTTTTGAGTTTTATCGATAGTTGCAATTCAGCTCCTCAAGCCATTCAAGGACATGTGGCCAATTTGGTTTGAGGGCATAAAATCCAAAACAAGAAGCATAATGTTGTTCCGTAAGCTCCTGCATGTATGTTTGGCCAAGGCCCATGTGACTACACTAGATAAAAACGCTCAATAGAGTGTTCTTGAAAATCGAGCTCATCTTCAGAAATTGTACTTTGCCTCATTGAACAAAACTCTAGTGTCGTAGATACTCCAGCAAATGGTTTTTCAGTCGATGGAATGTTGGCATAGGGGCCCCATTAACTAAAAATCGGTGCTCTTAATCCAATGCAATTTACAGTTCGTGCATCTGAGTCCTGGTTTGAGTTTTATTGGGAGTTGCAACTCGCCTCCTTAAGCTATTTAGGGACATGTGGTCAATTTGGTTTGGGGGCATAAAATCCAAACCAAGTAGCATAACATACTTCTGTAAGCTCTCGCAATTCTATTTGGCCAAGGCCCATGTGACTACACTAGCCAAAAATACCTGACAGAGTGTTCTTTGTAATCGACTTCCTCTTCAGAAATTGCACTATGCCTCATTGACCAAAATCCTAGTGTTGGAGATACTCCAACAATTTTTTTTTCGGTCGATGGAATGATAGCGTAGGAGCCCCAATCACTGAAACCTGGTGCTCCAGAACCAATGCAACTGACGGTTTGTGCATCTGAGTCCCGGTTTGAGTTTTATCGATAGTCGCAACTCACCTCATCAAGCCATTCAAGGACATGTGGCCAATTGGGTCTGAAGACATAAAATCCAAACTGAGCAACATAATTTTGTTCCGTAAGCTCCCACATGTATGTTTGACCAAGGCCCATACGACTACACCAGAAAAACATGCTCGACAAAGTGTTCTTGAAAATCTAGCTCATCTTCAGAAATTGCACTATGCCTCATTGACCAAAACCCTGGTGCTGAAGATACTTCAACAAATAGTTTTTCGGTCGACGAGATGATAGCGTAGGGGTCCCACTAGATGAAACTCAGTGCTATTAATCCAATAACACTCACGGTTCATGCATCTGAGTCCCAGTTTGAGTTTTATCATGAGTTGCATAACAAACATTCATAAGCTCCCGCAAGTCTATTTGGACAAGGCCCACATGACTACAATAGCCAAAAAGACCCGACACAGTGTTCTTTAAAATTGACCTCCTCTTCAGAAATTGCACTATCTCTCATTAACCAAAATCCTAGTGTTGGAGATACTCCAACAAATTGTTTTTCGGTCAATGGAATGACAACGTAAGAGCCCCAATAGCTGAAACCTGGTGCTGCGGATCCAATACAACTGACAGTTCGTGTATCCAAGTTTCAGTTTGATTTTTATCGATAGTTGCAACTTGCCTCCTCAAGACATTCAAGGACATGTGGCCAATTTGGTTCGAGGGCATAAAATCCAAACCGAGTAGCATAATGTTGTTCCATAAGCTCCCGCATGTATGTTTGGCCAAGGCCCATGCGACTACACTAGAAAAAAACACTCCACGGAGTCTTTTTTAAAATTGAGCTCATCATCAGAAATTGCACTATGCCTCATTGACCAAAACCCTAGTGCCAAAGATATTCCAACAAATGGTTTTTCGGTCGATGGAATGATAGCATAGGGGCCCCACTAGCTGAAACTCGATGCTCTTAATCCAATGCAATTGATGGTTCGTGCATCTGAGTCTCGTTTTGAGTTTTATCGCGAGTTGCAACTCGCCTCCTCAAGCCATTTAAGGACATGTGGCCAATTTGATCCGGGGGCATAAAATCCAAACCGAGTAGCATAACAAAGTTTCGTAAGCTCCCGCAAGTATATTTGGCCAAGGCCCACGTGACTACACTATCCAAAAGACCCAACACAATGTTCTTTAAAATCGACCTCCTCTTCATAAATTGCACTATGTCTCATTGACCAAAATCTTAGTATTGGGGAAACTCCAAAAAATTGTTTTCCGATCTATGGAATGATAGCGTAGGAGCCCTAATAGCTGAAACCTGGTGCTCTAGATCCAATGCAAATGATGGTTCATGCATCCGAGTCCTGGTTTGAGTTTTATCGATAGTTGCAACTCGCCTCCTCAAGCCATTCAAGGACATGTGGCCAATTTGTTCCGAGGGCATAAAACTCAAACCGAGCAACATAATGTTGTTTTGTAAGCTCCCACATGTATGTCTAGCCAAGGCCAATGCAAATACACTAGAAACAAATGCTCCATAGAGTCTTTTTGAAAATAGAGCTCATCTTTAGAAATTGCACTATGCCTCATTGACCAAAACCTTAGTTCCAGAGATATACTCCAAAAAATGTTTTTTCGGTCGATGGAATGACAACATAGGGGCCCCACTAGCTGAAACTCCATTCCCTTAATCCAATGCAATTGACGGTTCATGCATCTGAGTCCCGGTTTAAGTTTTATTGCGAGTTGCAATTCGCCTCCTCAAGCCATTTAGGGACATGTCCTCAATTTGGTCTGGGGCATTAAAATCCAAACCGGGTAGCTTAACTGACTTCTGTAAGCTTTTGCAAGTCTATTTGGGCAAGGCCCATGTGACTACACTAGCCAAAAATACCTGACACAGTGTTCTTTAAAATCAACCTCCTCTTCAGAAATTGCACTATGCCTCATTGAACAAAATCCTAGTGTTGGAGATACTCCAACAAATTGTTTTCCGGTCGATGGAATGATAGTGTAGGAGTCCCAATAGCTGAAAATTGGTGCTTTGGATCCAATGCAACTGACGGTTCATGTATCTCAGTCCTGGTTTAAGTTTTATCAATAGTTGCAACTCACCTCCTCAAGCCATTTAAGGACATGTGGCCAATTTGGTCCGAGAGCATAAAATCGAAATCGAGAAGCAAAATGTTGTTCCGTAAGATCCCGCATGTATGTTTGGCCAAGGCCCACATGACTACACTAGAAAAAAATGCTCCACAGAGTCTTTTGGAAAATCAAGCTCACTTCAGAAAATGCACTATGCCTCATTGACCAAAACCCTAGTGTCGGAGATACTCCAACAAATGGTTTTTCGATTGACGGAATGATAGCGTAGGGGCTCTACTAGCTGAAACTCGGTGCTCTTAATCCATTGCAACTAACGGTTCATTCATCTGAGTTTTGGTTTGAGTTTTATCACGAGTTGCAACTCACATCCTCAATCCATTTAGGGACATGTGGTCAATTTGATCCGGTGGCATAAAATCCAAACTGAGTAGCATAACATAATTTTGTAAGCTCTAGCAAGTCTATTTGGACAAGTCCCACATGACTACACTAGCCAAAAAGACCCGACACATTGTTCTTTAAAATCGACCTCCTCTTCGGAAATTGCACTATGCCTCATTGACCAAAATCCTAGTGTTGGAGATACTCCAACAAATTGTTTTCCGGTCGATGGAATGATAGCGTAGGAGCCCCAATAGCTGAAACCTGGTGCTCCGGAACCAATGCAACTGACTGTTCATGCATCTGTGTCCTGGTTTGAGTTTTATCGATAGTTGCAACTCACCTCCTCAAGCCATTCAAGGACAAGTGGCCAATTTGGTCCGAGGGCATAAAATCCAAACCGAGCAGCATAATGTTGTTCTGTAAGCTCCCACATGTATGTTTGGCCAAGGCCCATGCGGCTACATTAGAAAAATATGCTCAACAGAGTGTTCTTGAAAATTGAGCTCATCTTTAGAAAT
This sequence comes from Picea mariana, assembly GCA_032191745.1. NCBI lineage: Eukaryota > Viridiplantae > Streptophyta > Pinopsida > Pinales > Pinaceae > Picea > Picea mariana. Next base: position 398,324 of record JASDQU010100356.1, read on the forward strand.
TTCACTATGCCTCATTAACCAAAACCCTAGTGCCGAATATACTCCAACAAATCGTTTTTCGGTTGACAGAATGATAGCGTAGGGGCCCCACTAGCTGAAACTTAGTGCTCTTAATCCAATGCAACTGATGGTTCATGCATCTGAGTCTTGGTTTGAGTTTTAACATGAGTTACAACTCGCCTCCTCAAGCTATTTAGGGACATGTGGTCAATTTGGTCCAGGGGCATAAAATCCAAACCGAGTAGCATAACAGACTTTCGTAAGCTCCTGGAAGTCTATTTGGCAAAGGCCCACGTGACTACACTAGCCAAAAAGACCCAACATAGTGTTCTTTAAAATCGACCTCGTCTTCATAAATTGCACTATGCCTCATTGAACAAAATCCTAGTGTTGGAGATACTCCAACAAATTGTTTATCGGTCAATGGGATGATAGTGTAGGAGCCACAATAGTTGAAATATGGTGCTCTGGATCCAATGCAATTGACGGTTCGTGCATCTGAGTCCCGGTTTGAGTTTTAGCGATAGTTGTAACTCGCCTCCTCAACCCATTCAAGGACATGTGGCCAATTAGTTCCGAGGGCATAAAATCCAAGCCGAGAAACATAATTTTGTTCTGTAATCTCCCACATGTATGTTTGGCCAGGGCCCATGTGACTACATTAGAAGAAAATTCTCGACAAAGTGTTCTTGAAAATCTAGCTCATCTTCAGAAATTACACTATGCCTCATTTACCAAAACCCTAGTGCTGAAGATACTCCAACAAATGGTTTTTCGGTCAAGGGAATGATAACATAGGGGCCCCACTAGCTGAATCTTAGTGCTCTTAATCTAATACAATTGACGGTTTGTGTATCTAAGTCCCGGTTTGGGTTTTAGAGACATGTGGTTAAGTAGGTTTGGGAGCATAAAATCCAAAATGTGTAGCATAATAGACTTTCGTAAGCTCCCGCAAGTATATTTGGCCAAGGCCCATGTGACTACACTATCCAAAAATACCCGACACAGTGTTCTTTAAAATCGACCTCCTCTTCAGAAATTGCACTATGCCTCATTGACCAAAATCCTAGTGTTGGAGATACTCCAACAAATTGTTTTATGATCAATGGAATGATAGCGTAGGAGCCCCAATAGCTAAAACCTGGTGCTCTGGATCCAATGCAACTGACGGTTCATGCATCCGAGTCCTAGATTAAGTTTTATCGATAGTTGTAACTTGCCTCCTCAAGCCATTCAAAGACATGTGGCCAATTTGGTCCGAGGGCATAAAATCCAAACCGAGCATCATAATGTTGTTTCGTAAGCTCCTGCATGTATGTTTGGTCAAGGCCCATGTGAATTCCCTTTGAAAAGTTTTGCAACTTCATCACAATGTGAACAGTCTCGGGTGGAATCATGTTCACCACAAATAAGACATGGGAATTTCGGTTTTTGCTCTGGTTTCTTTTCAACAACAGGTCGTGTAGTTTGTGTCTTGGGATGTTCATTATTATTATTATTATGATTATTGTGTTTAATTTTTGTTTTCTTCTTACCCCTGGATTATTGTGAAGAGGCAGATTGAACTACATTCACCTCAGAGATTTGAGTCGAGAGGGAGGTAGAGGAGAGTGAATTTGAACTGGTAACGAGTGCTAAAACATAGCGATTTACTATTCTGGTCAATTGTGATGTGGATTGGGTTTTGACAGTACTGATAACTCCATCCACATGTGTCATGGAAGAAGGCTTGGATGGATTGGTAGGAGTATGGATAGAATTTGGAATCAATTCATACAAAGTACCAGATTGGGAGTAAGCCAAATCTAAGTACTCTGCTCGAGAAATGGCTTCTTCCTCAGTGACTACACCACCCATGGCGACGTCACGAGCAATTGGGGGTAAAATAGATTTAGTAAACCACTCTGCCAATAGCTGGTCAGGAATGGCCGCTTTAATCAACCTTCGTCGTCATCTCCACTCATGAATGTGATTAGATATATGCACGGAGTTTGTTTGATGAAGGGAGGTTAAAAGTTTGGTACCCGTCTCGTAACGGATGGGTAATTGAAAATGCATGAGAAAAACCATAGCGAGGGAGTTTAAATCTTGAAAGGAACCACGTTGAAGTTCAATGTACCATTTGGTTGCAGAGCCCATGAGTGTGCGTTGGAAGAGATGTAAATGTATAGAATCATCCATCAATGAGTTTGATGAACACCATAAATGGAATGTCATCACTTGTTTGTTTGGGTCTTCTCTAGGTTTACCATCAAATTTGGGGATGTCAGAAGGTAATTTAGCAGGAATTACTGGCCAAAAAGGAAAATGCAAAATGGGATCATTTGTCAACCGAGACAAGTCTGGTAGATCTAGAGTGGAAAGGAAGGGTAATTATTGGTTAACCTGAGGGTGATACTAGTGTGGCATAGGGACACCAGTGGGGCCATAAACTGGTTGAGGTGGATAATTGTATCTAGTAGGCCCTCCCATTTAAGGTTGTTGTTGACTAGTATAGACAAGATTCGATGGTTGTTGAGAAACATTCATGAGTGGGGTGAAACCCCGTGGATTCTGAGCAGTATAAGTCAGTTGATTCAGTTGTGGGGGATAACCAGTTGGCCCTTGAGGAGGGTAAACAGTTTGTCTCTGAGGAGGGTAAAAATTAGCCCATTGGGGAGGATAAACATTATACCCTTGGGGAGGATAAGGTTATTGTCCCTGAGGACCCCAGGTGGGATTTAGGACACCCAGATAAGGTTGACCAAAAGATAGTCTGGAAGGAATAGGATTTGATACTCCTCCTTGTGGGTTATGGTATGATTTCCCCCCATGGTAGGGTTGATTAAACGTACCTCCTAAAGGTACTCCCTAATATTTTGTAGGGTGTCCAACAAAAGAAGGTTGGCCCCATGCCATAGGTTGATTTACAACTATGGTTTGACTAGTAAAGGGAGGTTGTCCTCTGGAAGGAACATGCAAATGTGGTTGTCCCCCAAGAGGGGAAGGCCCACTAAAGGATGGTTGTCCCCAGGGAGAGATAGGTCCATTAGATGGTAGTTTCCCCCCAGTCGGGATATGTCTTGTAGCTGGTTGTGTATGTCTGGAAAGGGTCTGCATTCTCTATTGTAAAGGTGTTCCAACAAGATCTTGTGGAAAATGAGGAGTTGTAGTGTGAAAAGGTCTAATGGTGGGAGTAGTGGTTGAAGTGCCTTGTGTATGATGAGAAGTGACAACTCCAGCATTGAGGTGGACTTGTGCTGACGTAACAATAAAATCGATGACCTGTTCGATGGGATGATCAATAGCTTGACCAGATGGTCCTGCCTCAGCGGCAAGAGGGTCATGAGGATTAAGAGGTTGTCGAAGATAGTCAAAATTCTCATAAAGATCTCGTCCCGGTGGAGTTATCCATACAAAACAAGTAGGTGTTTGATGTGGATCTACTACGTCAGTAGGACGAACGGGGGTCCTAAAATCATCACTAAAAATTGGTTCTGTGGATCCCATATATGTCTCAGTAACTGGTCTCAATGGAAAACAAGGGGCTTCTTCTTCTATAATATTACTGAATGAGTCTAATCGAACCAACAATGGTTCAATAGGATCTTCTGACACAGGTGTAGTATGAGGAGTGGGATCCTCAACTGTAACCAAGGCTCTTTCCGAATTTTCTAACAAAGGAGTAGCAACACTCCCAGGGTTAGAGTGATTTTCTACCTCTTCATGATAGATGTCTTCTGGTGAATTAGGAGGTAAGGGTTTGTATCATTTTGAAGGCAGCCCTTGCATCCTACATGATCGATGAAGACCTTGATCGTCTACAAGCTCAATCTTGAAAAAATATCAAAACAACAACATACGCTAAAAAAATATAGAAGAACCAACAAGCAAACAAACCTTCTCTCAATGACTGTACCAGTTGGTGATGAAATCCAACATCGTGTGATCAAATCGAGAAGAGGCTAGGACATCATTGGGTGGAACAATTACGATGGCGATCGTTTTAACGGACTTACGCCTTGGTGCAAGCTTCCACACAGTAATCATGGATTTACCCTCCAAGGAGCCTGAGTGAGTTTGACCACCGTCTGTTCTAGGTATAGTGAAGACTTCCCTTCACCATCACATTATGAAAAGACCCTAAATATTATGGATACTAAAGACACCAACTCGCAGTCAGGCCCTGGGCGGGTACTACTACGAATGGTTAAACCGCAGAGGGATAATCTCTGTGGCTCTCCCGAACGTGACCTCGTGCATAACCCCTGTGTGAGAGGGGGATCCCAGATATTCTTATACAAAAGTTGTATTTTCTCTCCCTATCACAAGATGCTAATGTTTGTTTTGAATGCTTTGGAGAGTTGTACTCACAGCCTAATCCAAAGCGCTAATCCTAGTCTAATGTTGGTGGAAGAATCTAAAAAGAAAAGGTTTCTAGATCAAATTTAATTAGCATTGATTTTTGTGGTTGTTCTTTACTCAGAGGTGCATGAGAGTGAAACTGATGATATTATGACTCGATTCCCAAACAATCATAAGAAAAATGATAAACAATTGTTTCTGTCAATGAAATTCTATTTCTGGGAAGGAGAAGAATTTATTTTTTTTCACTATCAAACACAAAAATGTAGATATTTCATGCAATTGCTTTCAACAAGAATCCAATTCAATGCTAAACTATTCAGAAAATGATTCTAATACCCAAAATCCAATCATGAAAAGATATCTCTTTGTTTAAATATGAACTTTAATTGATTTGATTTGAAGCTTCTTATGCGAACTAGATTTCACTATTTGTAATTTTAGACAATTTGAAGCAAGTATCATATAAACAAAAAGAACACTCTCACAGTGATAACACAAGAAGCAAAACAAATTCAAACTTTTCAAAAAGAAAACCAAAACTCAAACAAGAAAAATTGCTTGGAAATATATAAATCAAAGACCAAATGGAACAATACAGAGATCTTTGGACTTCCTTGTGACAACTTTCAAACAATCAGATGAATGAGAAAGTATAAAAAACCAACTCAAGATATCAAAGAGGAAGAGTGATTCCAAAACAAGGAAAAATATTAAAAACCCAAACAAAGAACCAAAAACTCTTAGAAATAAAAAGGTTGCAAGTTTTATGGAAGACACACACTGATAGAAAAAGTCCTGAGCAGAAGGAAAAACCAAAAAATTACCCCCAACAGAGACATCCAACAATATTTCAACAGAAGGAAAAATTGGCGCTCTGGTTATATAAGCACCATAACGCTACATTTCCCCTTAGAGCACTGCAGGGGAGCATCGATAATGAAATCAATGCTCTGGATGTAAGGGAAGAGGGGCATTGTTTTATGAGAATGAAAAACTATCAACCCAGAAAACAAAAACTCAGGAAGGCTTGATCATCAGCCTGTGTAAGATAACTTTAGGAATAACAACACATGTAAAAGAGGAAAAACACAGTGAATAGGATCTGAAGACGGGCAAAGACTAAGACAAGACCAAGGAAAGAAACCAAAATTGAAAGCTTTGATCCCCAATGGAGTCACTAATTTTTGTTGTAGGAAAATTCCCCTGCGGATAGGTGAATTTCCTCTTGGATCTTAGACCCTTATGACCAAGACAGAAATATGCTAACATTGAACAATGGCATTCCTTTAAATGTAGCTAAACTAGTCAAGGGAAAAGAGGAAGAAAGCATGAGTACCTTTTCTAGAGTTTGTCCTCACTCAATCTAGGTTGATCTTGATCTTCAAGCCTTTTAATGAGTTTTGCAATTCAATAGACAACAAAGACAAAAAATACTTCCTATTCTACCAATATTAGTTTAAAACTAGATTCATCAAGAAGAGACAAGCCCATGAAAATGTACACAAACTTGAAGGAAACAGGCCAAGCATATATATTAATGAGAACAAATCAAGGTGCTTACAAACTGTAGATGCAGATGCAGCAGCCTCAGCAAGTCCTCCTTGTCCAACCCCTTGCTCAAAAGATCCGTGATTAGAATGACAATACTTTTCACTGATTATTCTCCTTCTTTCACCATGAGAATGCCTCCTTATATAGGCTTTGAGAGGCTCAACCACCTTATATATTCTTGGGATAGGTTGATTATATGACTCCATCAGTTGTGGGATTTCCCTTAGATCCAACCTTTAACTTGGATTTGAGCCAAAACGACTCGGATGCTTCTTAGTTTTCCTTAGAGATAAGAGGGATTCTTCCCCAAAATTCTCTCAACAGATCAACGCTCCCTCAAAGTTGGCCATAGATCATTGAAGCGCTCCCTGCTAATAGGACAAGGAGCGTTAGCACTCCTTGCAAGTGGGCATGGGAGAGTTGATCTCCAAAAATACTTTTAGGATGATTATTCCTCAAGGTAAAATCTTGTAAACTTTTCCAAATGATATATTTTCCTTTTCTAACAAGTCTTATAGGATATCCCAAGTGTACTTATGATGTCATCTGCGATGCGACACATGCGAGACGAAGATATGATTTTTGCGACACTTGTGACAATGAGACATTATCAAAGTGAGTAATTTTGACATGTGATAATTAGATTTAGGACTTTTGCATTGCATATTCATTTACCATAATCCCTAGCCTAATGCCTTACATCTGTTGTTTAGAATCATCTCTAACATCATTTATTGTTGCATTAATTTCATCTTCAGCCATTAGGGTTTAACATCTTGCATCTACTTAACATAGTTTCATGCTATTTAATTTCAGCAATCATTAGTTAATGGTTTGTTAGTTTTTTATTTAAAATTTGGAATATATTTCATTGCATCCTTACTAATTTTAGGACTGCTTACTTTCTGTTGTTATAAACTTGTTATATGCTAAAGTATATCATCTTTTACTCAAGTTTTATTACACCCTTTTCTTTTCTTTTGATAGCTAGTGTTTTGGGGCATATATTTTATTCTTTCAACGTGATAATTGTCGTTGTCCATACTGTGTTTTTGGATTTAGAACTGCGTAAGAGACTTTAGATTTCCTTAGAACACCCCTTCACACACATAGACATTTAATTTTCTTTTTTTAATTCACCTTGACCTTGCCTTGAACCTCGACCTAGCTAGTGAAGTAACCAAGATAAGGTGTCGTAGACTTGTTTAGCCTTGTTGTAGGATCCTTTGAGGTTACTCGGGAAGCCTCCCTTGTGTTGGATCTCTATCCTTCACTAAAATGAGGGAAGTAATTGCTTAGGTGACAGTGGAAAATACTTCCATATATGTTAAACTAGTCAAGCATCGTGTGAAGGCTTTGCACAAGTGATAGATTTTGTGATAATATTGTCCAAGGATCTTGAGATGTGACGTTGACTTGAGGGATGATGGAGTTTGTCAGATGGCTTATGATCTAGAGTTATGTTCCTTCATATACATAGGTGGTTAGCATTCTTTGGAGATTTGAGATGTTGTGATAACATCTTGTGTTATTGGATATAATGATACTTCTACAGCGTACAAGACCTACATTCTAGAACAACGAAAGACTATTGTGAGAAGAGATGTGAAGTTTGATTAGGATGTGAGATATTCTAGTTCAAAGGATTCTCCCTCAGAGATTGAGGAGAAAAAAAGTTGTGTTGTATATCTCCCTCATATATTGTCGATATTCCGATAAATTCTGAGTTAAACACTCGTCCGATATATTCGAAATATTTCGAGATATTCCGAGTTAGACCTGTTTCTTACAACATTTTTCGAGATATTCCGATATTTTCCGCCGATGTCACTAAGAAGTTACAGTCCAGACCCTCGCTGATACTTTCCCCGAGATGAGATATACAACATTGGAAAGAAGATGTTGTTCCAAAGACTAGTTCAAAGACTCGAGATGAGATAGATTCAAGGGTGGAAAAGGTGAGGTTATGGATGGATATTCCCTCACCTTCTACTCTAGCATGTGAAAATCCAAGATGGCTTACCTGGACATGGAAGGAGGCACATGAATAGGTAGGAGTGCCTAGCTCTGTTGAGAAAATTGCCAAAAAATCGCCAAAATCGTGAGAAATCGCGTTTTTTTCCAAAAAAATCACTGAAAAAATCGACGAATTTTTTGGCGATTTTTTAAGAAAAAATCGCCTAAAAATCGCGGGTCGATGGCAAAAAATTGGCTGAGTGGAAAATGAAAAAAACCCGCGGGTTTAAGGGTCCGTGAGGGTCTTTTTTTCATTTTATTTGTGCATTTATCCAAGGAGGAGAGCCAAGCCATTCAACCATCCAAGGAAGAGTTTGCCATTGGGATTTTGTGGATTCAAGGATCAGATTTGTGGATTTGGCATTGGAATTTTTATTCCATTTCACAGTTTTTTCATTTGGAGGTAAGTCAAAAAATTTGCCCATTATTTCTCATTTCTTCACCATAGATTTTCATAGGTTTTCAGTGGCAATGAGTTTTACATCTTCAAAATAGATTTTTGATGGATCAAAAACCATTTTTTTCCATTGTTATGTGATTTTCTTTCTTGCCATGTATGCCCAAAAACGTTTTTGGGATTTTCTT
>JASDQU010100356.1:406872-427052 GCA_032191745.1 Picea mariana
TTCACCATAGATTTTCATAGGTTTTCAGTGGCAATGAGTTTTACATCTTCAAAATAGATTTTTGATGGATCAAAAACCATTTTTTTCCATTGTTATGTGATTTTCTTTCTTGCCATGTATGCCCAAAAACGTTTTTGGGATTTTCTTGCCCTAGGTTGATGTAAATTAGTTTAAATTTTTTTGTGTCTATTTCGGGTTCAAAACCAAGTTTGAATGCTAGATACATAATTGATTTATCTCTTATTTTTAAATTTTCATTTTTTCATCAATAACACATGCTAAAAAATGATTTTTTTTCCCCTAGGTTCATATTTTTCCATATTAAAGATGCCAAAGCCATTAGATCCATTATGGGAGTATGGTCAGCCTGATCCTCCAGGGAATCGACAACATCTCAAATGCAAGCTATTTTGGAAAGAAATGTTCGGTGGGATATATCGGCTAAAATACCACCTTGCGAAAATTCCAGGGAATGAGGTGGGGATTTGTACCAAGTCAAGTGAAGAACTCGTTGCAAAGGCCACAAAAGAAATTGAAGAGTATTCAGCAAACAAACAGTACACAGAAGCCAAGAAAAAAGAAATGGCTTCAAGATCCAGGTCAAGGGGAAGCACACACACGCATGGGGCAATGGGAGTGGAGTCTAGTGAGATCCACTCCTCATAGTCTGTAATGCCTACAACAACATCATCATATTTTATGCCAAGAACCACTCCCGGTGCACAACTGTCTATCAAGTCCATGTTGAAAAAAAGAGAGAAAGAAGAAGAAGACAAACTTGTGGGTAGATTACTTCTATGGAGTGATATTCCATTCAATTTTTCCAGGAACCCATTCTATGTGTCCATGTTTGAGGCTGCTAGTATTGTTGGTTCGGGGTATAAGCCCCCCACTTATGAGGAGTTGAGAGGGCCCATCCTTCAAAATGAAAAGGCCAATTGCACTCAGAGGTTGCAGGAGCTTCAAGATTCATGGCAGTTCACAGGATGCACGGTGATGTCAGATGGTTGGACTGATGGGAAGGGTAGGACCCTACTCAATTTCTTGGTTCATTGTCCTAGGGGGACAATGTTTTTGAAATCTGTGGATGCATCTGCACATGTCAAGGATGCAACATTACTTTGTGATTTGTTGGATGGGCTCATCCAAGAGGTAGGTCCACAGCATGTTGTCCAAGTCATAATGGACAATGCTGCAAATTATGTGGCTGCTGGTAGGATTCTTATGTCCAAGTATCCTACATTGTTTTGGACTCCTTATGCCACTCATTGCCTTGACTTGATGTTAGAGGATATGGGAAAGATTGATTGGATCAAGAAGACCATTGATTCAGAGAGGAGCATCACAAAATTCATATACAATCATGCTTATGTACTTAGCATGATGAGACAATTCATAGGTGACAAAGAGTTGGTGTGTCCTGCCATCACACGCTTTGACACTAGTTTTATTTCTCTTCAGTCTCTTTTGAATTCTAGGTGGGAATTGTAGACACTGTTCCTTTCCCTTGAGTGGCGTGCTTTATCATTTAGCAGTAAACCAGAGGGGCAAGCCATTATGAGGCTAGTTGCATACCAGGAGATATTTTGGGATGTGGTGAATGAGGTGTGCACCATCAGTGAACCTTTGGTAAAGGTTCTTCACTTAGTCGATGGGGACAAGCCCACAATGGACTACCTATATGAGGCCATGGATAGGGCCAAAGAGTCCATTGTTTCTTATTATGTGGACAAGGGGGATCAAGGGAATGAGAGAAAGTAAATGATATGGATGGCGATTGATGACCGATGGAACCACACACTCCATCGCCCCATTCATGCTGCAGGGTTATACCTCAACCCTGCATTCTCCTACAACTATGGCTTCAGGTTTGATTCAAAGGTTATGTCTAGCTTCTTTGAGTGTGTCTAGAGGATGGTTCCAAGTGCAGCTGACCGATTAGATCTTTCCCAACAGTTGGAAATTTGTAAGAGGTCCATTGGCTTATTTGGGTTTGAAATGGCCATAAATGAAAGGAAGAACATAATGCCAAGTAAGTTTCACCTTGTTTTAACTTTTAGCTTTTAAGTTTCAAAATTCATTTTTCAAATTTCATTTGTCTTCTCTTATGTTTCAACTTTCTCTAACTTGTTGTAGATACTTGGTGGGAGAACTATGGTGCAACCACACCTATTCTATAGAAGATGGCAATTCAGGTGCTTAGCCAGACATGTAGCTCTTCTGGTTGTGAGTGCAACTGGAGTGTATTTGAAAAAATACACACCAAAAAGCGCAACAGGTTAGAGAATTTCAAATGAAATTTCAAATTCATTTTAAAATTATAAATTATTAACTTGTCATTTAAATTTTATGCTCCTTTACATTCTAATAAATTAATTTATGATCCTCTTATAGGTTAGATACCTCACGCCTTAATGATTTGGTCTACGTCTACTACAATCTCAGGTTGTGAGTGAAGCAGCTTGAGATAAAAATTGATGCGAAGGCCATTTCATTGGATGAGATTGACACCAATGTTGCATGGAGGGTGGAGGTTGAGGAACCTATTACTAAGACTACCCTTGATTGGCTAGAGGATAGTGGTGATGATCATGGTATCTCTGAGGACTTGGATCAGGATGTTTCATAGGATATTTAGTTTCACACCGAGTTTGCAAGTGTGCCACCAGCAGAGCGAGAGTCACAGTTAGAGGGAGATAGGCCCAGTGGTAGCACTAGCAGTCTACCTCCTCTACCAATACCTTCTTCTAAGGGACATTTGTCTTGAGGGTCTTCTACTTCTTCCAGAGGACGTTTGACTCCAGTATGAGGTGCACATGCCTCAAGGGCACCTACTCCTATTGCTAGAGGAAAAGTAGTTTCTACAGCGATTACCTTTGCCCATAAAAAGGGTAGAGGGAATCCATAGTTTATTTACTTGATTTCATTGTAGATGACTCATGAGTCATGATGATGATCATGAGATACATTTATTATATTTTTTTATGACTCAGGAATCGAGACATGATTCATTTTTTATGTGTGATGTATCACTAGACATCTTATATATCATTTTTCTTTCCATTTTCATGTGGAAATCTATCTATTTGATGCTATTGTTTCTTTAAATGTTCCAAAAATTAAAAAAAAGTGAATATTTTTGTATTTTTTTAAGTTTGTTGATATATTGCCGATGTTTTACTAATTTTTACGAAACGATGGTTTTTGGACCCCGTAGATTTTTTCGTCGAAACGATTTTTGTAACATTGGTGCCTAGATCTTCAGTGAGAGAAATTATTCCTCCTAGGAGATATGCTAGCCAAGTTGCATTGGCTTCTTCACTTGTGAACCTACAAGTTGTTTTGAGTTGGTATGATTCCTTGGTGGAGTTGTGTGATGGATGGGTGATAATTCCTTTTCAGAAGGCAGTGGTTGATTTCAAGACTGTAGCAAGTACATATTTGTAAATGGTAGGTTTGGTGGAGTGGTAGAGGGCACTGACTAGTGGTGGTGGAAACACTTCCCTCGTAAAGAGAGTGTGTTAGCTTTTGGGGTTACTCTGAAAATGTTTACATTATCTTTAGGGGTGCTTCATGAGATGTGGGGCACATGGTGTTTGATTAGCCCTTGATTGATCCATGATGGACTTACACATTGTAGGTGGCTTACTCATTGGTTTCTAGACCTCATGTGGGTGTTTGATTGACATTCTTCCTTAGGGCATTGGAGATTTTTAGATGACTTGGTGACATTCTACATGCTAGCCACATGGAGAGGTTTCTTGCTTGAAAAACACCCTACATTGGAGGAGGACCTTTTGGCATTTTGGAGGAGGGATTTGAGCCCTAGATAACATTGGGATGTTTGCATGGAGTCTTGGAGTTGACTTGGAAATGCTTGTGTTGCGACAATGATTGTTGTAATGTCCCTTTCCAAATAGGAGCTCCAGAGAGGAGGCTTAATAGTCTAAACCACCCTATTAGACTATAGCCAGGGCCGAAAAAGGGATAAACAGAGTTACTAGAGGTCACTTCAGTCAAAGGTGTTATATTTGGAAAGTGGCATTGAGATAAAAGTGGTTAAAAACGATTTTAATTCATTATGAGCTAAAAATAGAACAAACGAGCTAAAATTAGAAGTCAACAGTGAATTAGGGTTTCAGTAATGAATTAGGGTTTCAACAGTGAATTAGGGTTTAGGAAAGATATAAGAGAAGGGTCAGTGACCTAATTCATCATTATGCATATTATGACTTGTCATTGAGGAGAGAGGTGCATCTCAGAAGAGATAGTTTAGTGGATTCCAGTAGGAAGGCACCAACTGGTTGATTTTTCTATTGAGAGACACACCCTAGTCACTGAGAAGATCACACAGGTCTTCCATCATTCTTCATTAGTGGTTACACAGGGTCCAGCAGCAAGGGTGCAGTTATCTAGGGTGAGGGCGCAGCTTCTGAGGAGGTTCATTGGATCGACTTGTCACATCCAGGGAGAGTTTAAAGATTCCCCTCTGACCCAGTTGAGAGGAAGGCAAGGCACATATTTTTTTTGGTTCCTCATCAGATTCCGATGGAGGAATCATCTGGGGCACATTTTCTAGACTTGGAAGTGCCACACTTTTGGCAGACACATTTGGGGTTCCCAAGCGAGCATCAGATCAGATTCAGGTAAACCCTTCCAACCCATTTCACAGTAGGTCAGGGTGATCATTTTGAGATACTTCTCAGCCGATTCCGATGGTGGAATCACTAGGGCACATTTTTCTAGAGAGGGAGGGGCGCATTCCCCCAAGGGGATCCATCCGGGGTCTAGACACACCAGTAGAGGGGTCGGAAAGTTACCAGGACTATGAGGTAGAGAAGGGTGCATTTTTTGGGACAGTTTCCAGGCATTTCCGAGAGGTATAGCCACCAAGGAAAACTTTCCAGATTTGTAGCAATTGTCATACGAGCTGGCATATCCACAACAGTTCTTCATCTCATCCATTGCATTCCACAGCATTCTTCGGGTATCAGGTATTATTGTTTTAGTTTCTTTTGTATTTTGGCTAATATCCTTTTGTCATTGATCTAGCCGAGTGATTCATTTTATTCAGCCGCATGCAACATTTGTACTCCACAGAGATTTCATAATATAAGCTTTGTAGTCTTTTGTTTCCATTATTATTTGAAGGCCCATTTATATGCTGTAAACTATTAAACTTACAGACACATTAGTAGAGTTTCCTAGACTAGCCAAGTTAGGAACATTACAATTATGCAGGTGGAATGGAATGAAGGACTTCATTTCCTAGGAGGTATGTTGGAGCATTGGAGACTTTCTTGTGGATTGTCATCACCTTGAATTTTGACATGTTTCACTGGTAGAGGGAGAGGTTCACATGTGTGAACCTACTTATTTTATGTAGGTTGATTTTAGTGGATTAGTTCCACTTATTATTGTAGACACCCCTTCACTTCTCATATAGATAGAGGAAGGAGAGAGTTTTTCTTATCATCATCATTGTACTATTTTCTTTGTACTTGTATTATAGGAGTAAGGCGCTATTGTTCATGAGGAAACCCTAGGAGACATTATGAATAGGAATGAGGACATATTTGTTGGGAGATTTCTCTTGTGAGATACTAGGGTTTGATCTTGGGTACAAGACATTGGAGATGATGATCTCATGATCATCAATTCTTAGAGAGATTACATCTTATATTTCTTGGCTTAGAGATGTAGGAGGAGCACTACTCTCTCTCTCTCTCTCTCTCTTGTTCACTCTTCATTGTACTTTATCTCTCTTGTATTGAGGCACTAGGGTTTTTTGAGAATTCTTGAAGTATAGGGTTAGGGTTTGATCCCTAATAAGGAATTGGAGTTATGGTTTGTAGATAAACCCTAGGTTGTATTTGAGGAGGAGGAGAAGAGGAGACACTTTGCATGAGGCCAAGGAGGACTTGCTAGTGTGACTCTAGCTTGTTGGAGTATCATTGGTGGACCTAGGGTTTTTCATGTTCTTACCTAGGTTTTGGAAAATATATGTGACAAGAGAAATCTCCCAAGAGATTTCTCTTGTTATGCCACAATATTGAGTAACCATTGGAAAATATCCCAAGAAAGGATGTTGAAAAGTAGGAGCAACAACACATCTCTTCATGATGGCACAAAAATTAGGGCAAAAATTACCATTCAACAATGCTACTTCCCTGAGTGGTTTTTTCTTGAAACATTCATAAGATTCATTCACAAGTTTCAGTAATTATTCTATAGTATCATGAACTTGATTTAGCTCAACATCAAATACATTGGTAGGGAACTCAACCTCAATCATTATGTTCCAAGGTTCCCTTTGTAAATGCTCATAACCTAGCTTGCCCTAATTTTTTTACCCCTAGATTAGATTTATGCCACCCTCCAAGGAACAATCAAATTCTTGTAATATTGTGCACTATCCAAACATGTTAATCTTTATAAGGTTCAATCTATGCTCCTTGGGTACTCATCAAGGCTATGTTCAAGATCGAAGCCTATAACATTAAAGTACCTAAAAATAGTCACCCATTGATTTGAGCTTATTGTGCAGTCCTTAGTTGCTTCCTTTGATACTTTCTTATCTTCTCATAGAAATTAATAGACACATAGGGAATATCTTCAATTATTGGCAGTGGCTCAGGTTTTCCATACGCTACATGGGTGTTAGGAAAAATAACTCTCTTCATGTTTTTTTGCAATCATTGCCTCCAAAGAAATTTGTTGTAACATTATGATAGTTATGTTAGTACCTTAGCAAATCAAATATAGTCTCCCCATAAGAAATAACATTAAAGATGTATGATTGCATCATAAGCATAAATGAATCGATGTAATACTTGAACAACTCCTAAATCTGTTAGAGAGAAATCTATGTAATATTTGAACAACTCAACATAATGGAAAACAACTAAAGACATGACACAACAAGCATAGGATTATTAGGGCTTCCAAGAAAAGAAGCATGGGCTAGAAAATATTTGACGTGGAAGATGCATAGACGAAGGGAGAAAAGTACTAAGGAATGAACGAATGAGAATTTGGCCGAGGGTGAGGTTTTAAGCATAGAATATTTGACTAATGCCTATGCTCAGTAGAGTTTAAAGATATGGTACTCAATGAATAGACCATAAGAACCCTTTCCATCCCATCAAGCGAACACGGGAATCATGTCATTGAGCAGGAGATTTGTGATGTTGTTGGTACTAAATATTACACCCTTGGAATATTGGTGCCAACTTCAACATATAAATATATCATAAGAGCATATGATTCAAGGTGAACTTTGTCATATCTACATGCTCTAGTTTTTCTTCCTACTCATAATCTTGCAATACAAGTAAAGAAAGCATTTGATTCATTTGCACAAATAGTGGGTTTATCAATAGGTTTGGTAGTTGGACAAACTTCAATAATAGCTTATATTTCTCAATTCATTAAGCACCATAGGAATTCCATGCAAAATCATAGTAAGCTCGAGGGTATGGAGATGGTTACTTTAGGAAGCTCTACAGATGTTTTGTAGCTACACTTGGATGTCTGATGGAACACATTTCTAGCTTGAGGGTTTCACACTAGAATATCTTTGATATTTGGTTGTTGATGAAATTGATAGGATACTTAGAGAATAATATTATACTGGCTACCTAATGTACTCAATGTTACACAATCAAATCAATGTGGAACTGATGGAG
Source organism: Picea mariana (assembly GCA_032191745.1). Taxonomy (NCBI): domain Eukaryota; kingdom Viridiplantae; phylum Streptophyta; class Pinopsida; order Pinales; family Pinaceae; genus Picea; species Picea mariana. Next base: position 414,561 of record JASDQU010100356.1, read on the forward strand.
CTACATGGAAAGAGAAGAGAGAAGAACAATCACATAAGTTTTATATCAAGACTTGTGTAGTAGACATAAAGATGAGAAATTTGTCATGTGATTGCGCGGTGAAGGTTGTGTCACATAAGTGCAGAGTTCAACATTCACCTTTCAGCTTCACAAATATATTTGAAGATTGTGTCCCTGAGAGACCTATTATAATATTTATGGAAGAACTATTATGATTGATAAAGCATGATGAATATAAGCCTCGAGACTAGGACCTTCAAATATAATAAAGAGAATTGAAGCACATTGAAAAGTTTGAATCATTACAAGTCCTGATGTTTCACTATCAACAATATAAGAGCCTCCAATAATTATGGGTTTTTTAACCAATTTGAAGAAACTTGATGTAAACTTCAATGAACTAGTATCTATACCATAGAGTTTGTGACTTAGCCCCAATCTCGTTAAGTTGAATGCTAGCATTGATTTCACTGACTTACAAAATCTCCCATGATCTATTTAAAATCTTGAGATGCTTGAGGAATTAGATATCAACAATAATCAAATAAATGCCCTACCTGCCCGACTCTTTTCCTATGCTTACAAACCTTCAAATTTTATGTGCTAAAGAAATATCATTGGAAATACCAACAATACATATAGTTAAAAGAGGAGCTAAGGTTCTTGCATAGTTTATGAATGATTATGCAATGATAAATGAGACTAGGCCAACCCTCGAGGGTTAGCTCAAGTAGTCACGAGCTAGACATGAGATCTCTCCCCCAAAGTTAGGGAGGTCATGGTTTCAACTCTCTTTATCCCCTTGGGGTTAGGCTCTATAATCAAGGCTGATAAGTTACCCCATTTACCATCCATGGATCATGGGGAAGTAATCAATGGATTTTCCGTGAGGTGTTTTCCTTGGGAAAAAAATGAGACTAGGCCAAAGGGAAATTGGTCAATGATTTTCTCATATTCGAAAACAACGCTTTTGTGGGCCTTTTGGGGTCTAACTTTGAGTTATTGCAGTAAGAAAAAAGAAATGGTTCTTATGAAGATTACTATTGGGCTTACCTATGTATTATTAGGCTTGAGTCAACTTGTATTAATAAATTTCAAACCTATGTGTATTTATGAGAATAAAAAGTATTTATATATGTGTTACAGTGTTGCTTTCATTAATAAAGCATATTTCTCTTTTGTAAAGAAAACGCGTTGCTTATGGTTTGTTGACTCGTTGCCTTTGAGAAACAAAGGTTCCTTCTTTTAGTGTTGCTAGGAAGCAAAGGTGGGAGTCACTCTTTTAAAGGAGAATTAACTAAAAGAAGGGCATACTCACCAACATGCATATGAGTTGATGGAGAACACACTACTTCTGGCCTTTTTAAAATTGATATGGGTAGTAGTAGTGTGCTTTTCTAGTGGATATTTTAAGGTCATTTCATGTTATTCTTAGCCATCATTTAAAACACTACTTTTGTTTGTGTTAAGTTCAATGAGCAGAAAGAGAAAGGTGGGACAATTCTAGGACAATTTTCCATGGTTTAAAGCACTAGTTTAGAGGGGTTATTCTTAGTTGTTTAGAGAACCTTCCTATTGTGCTTATTTTGACATGAAGCTGATCTAATTTTGGCTGTGCTTTACCCCACATTCACTATTCTTAAACACCACATTTGAGGAGCAATTACTCACTATTGGGTACTCAAGTTGATGGTTGTTTGGGATTTTTGGAGAGCATCTTTTCCACTTTGAATAGAACTATTCTAGTCAAGATGAGGGCACCCCATTTGGGGATATACTTGGCATTACCCAATAGTTATTGTCAGCAGATAAGAGTGCCAGAATGGAGGGGTTACGCACCACCTACAATCTATTTTTAGTAGAAGGAAGCGCTCGACCTTGTAGGCCCTTAAAATGTTGCTCGACAACAACCCATGGAAGTTGACATTGTTCAACAACAAATTGTTGTCAAATAATATTTCAGGTAATGTGTTAAGAAAATTAAAAAATATTTATATTTATGAATGGGGCAACCTTGTACAGTGGAAAAAATAAGAAATAAACACTCCATAATAATCACAAAACAATGGGAAAACCACAAACTAAAAAGATCTTTATCCATTTAAGGACCAAGACAATGGAAAAAAGTTGTCATTCATTAAAAAGTTTACCAATTACAAAGAATACAAAGAAGTGAAAGGAAAAAAGTAATGTCCATACCTTGGAAGCTTCAACCCATTTGTTATCTATGAATTCGAATGGGGCTACAATTTGTCATGATTAAATATCATCTCTTCTTTTGTCTGCAAGAAGTATATTATATACTCGTGATTGTCAAGGACCTTGGTGACCACATCAACCCATCACCAATCATTCTCATCAGCATCAACTTCCTCATATAGATTAAACTAGTCTTTGCTCTAACTACACCCACTCACCACCCATCATTGTCATGAGCATCAACTTCCTCATACATATTAAAATGGTCTTTACTCTTCTCTAGAGGGCTTGGCTTTGTGTGATAGTTATCTACTTTCTCCTTCAACTGTTTTGTTTCATCGTCAACACTCATAAGGTCCCTGTACTCCACTATGAACCCTGCTAGAACCCTGCCCCTGTTTTTACATACTCCACTATGAACCCTGGCCCCTATTTTTTTACAAGTCTTGCACAGAACTAGGCCCTCTAAACCCCTCTTCATCAGTGGACACCTCTACCAGGTCACCATTTCTCAGCTTCATTTTTTCCTCCTTACTAAAAAAAACTCTACAAGATCCAGGTGGGCTCCCTCTTTTGCACAATTTTCTCACTCAATGCTTCACTAGCGTAAGAAAGAGAATTAGGCATTTTCTCACTCAATGATTCACCAGTGTAGAAAGAAGACAACAAATCAATGATGGGTAGGTACCATGACATGATGATTATAATTCATGAGTCTTGTCATTTGTGAGGCTGCAATGTACTTACTGCAAATAGCACTGGGAAACAACTGTCAGTTGCTCAGATTAACAACATTTGTTATGTTTTCGGAGTGTTTGAAGATGGTAAGCAACACTCTATTTTTCAGATAAACCTCCACCACCGAATTCCATCTCTGGTAGCATCGAATTCCATCTTTGATTGCATGCAATTCTTTCATTCACATGTAATGTCTTCAAGCAAACCCAAGCCTTAAGGAAATAAACACTTAAAGCCAATGAAAGGAGGTCTAATAACACCAACTAAAAGTTCATATAGACCATGGTGCCTGATCAGAAGAATTCTTGATCTCAAAGCAACAAAAAATACATTGCAGTGATATTCATTTCTTCCCCAATGATCCTGCCCAAAAAATACAGTGCAGTAGAATGCTCCTATGAAGCCGCGGCTACAAAAGTTCAATCAACAAGCGGTTTTTTGTAAGAATGCTCGAGAGCCAACAGAGGAAACACTCAGAGCCTTCGAGGAAACACTTAGAGCCGACAAAAAGACCCAATAATGCCCTCATTCAAGTGAAACCAAGACAAGTAAACCAAGCGATGCATTCATCATTCGATGTATACAATTCTGGGGAAATCAAGGCTTCAAGACAAACAATCGGAGCCAACCAAAATGGAAAGAACTCTAAATAGAATCTCAATCAACAAAAGCACTAAAAGCATCCATGACTACAAAAGCCCAAAAAAGCATCCACGACTGCATCTGACACTTCGCCAGCAAGGAACTCCATTACCACTAAATCATATAACTAATATTATTATTATGAAAAATCAATAATTTATAAATGCTTTGATAATAATATAGTTTTTAATAAAATAAAATAAGATTATTTTTATTTGTTTGATTGAGAAGTACATTATACATTTCATATTATTGAAATATGTAATGTTTTAATATATATATTTAAAATAATAATAATAAAGATCTTAGTTGGATGTTATGATTAATAACCGAGAGAGTGGAGGCTAGAGCATTTAGTGGCTTGAGCCCCAAAAAGAATACATGGAGACGGCCTTATATCTCCTCCACGGTCTGAGCATTTACCATAATCGGCTTCTAAAGCATGCGAAGAGGTTAATGCCACTGCTTCACAGTATTGTCGAAGAGATGGGGAATTGCTCTAGGCACACTTCAGTTGTAATGGCAATAACTCTATATTGTCTGCAATGTAATTGTGAGATGACCTCAAAGTGGGACGATGATCGTTTTCTTAATGAAAAACCGCCCCTAGCTCATAGTAACATTCGTATCAATTGGCTATGGTTTAGATGTTTGAATTGTTGCCTCTCAGAGGTTGTTGGCATATCAATGGGCACCATGTCCCGTGTCCATGAATGAGGTCACTCTCAAAGGGGAAGGGGTGCTCGCTGATGAACGAGTAAGTAGACAGAAGGAACGAATCTCTCTGTCAAGGCTCCAGAGAGAGATATTGTGGCTTCACCTGCCCAAAATGCAGAAGCAACCAACGATTCATCCATGCAGGAGGTAGCTCTCACTTGGGGGCGCAGAGTTGAATGGTTAGATGCAGAAGGTGAGTCCTCGGGTTTTAATGCTTAGCCCGACCCTGCTCTGATGGTGATGAACATGGTACAACACTCCATTATGGATGGCCCTAATGACTTTCATGCTTGAAATCATCCCTACAGTACCCCTCACTCTACGTCGATGACCTGGAGCAATGTCAACTCTCCAAGAAATTTTAGTTCAAAGGAGGAATACTTGCAACTTCTTTTCGAGACTTGCAGTGAAGTGGCCAATTTGAAATACACAATTGAACAACTGGATCAGAGAATTTTACTATTGGTGTCTCTACATGCTCGCCCAACTCTTTAGAGGACTGCATCGACTTTGTCTTCCCAAGATGCCATCAACTTGAACATGCCTATTCTTCTATCATCAAGTAGCAAAGTCTCTTTTCTGGATGGCCAGGCTTCGCCTCTAGGCTAGTAGTGGTTTCTTCTTTCTAAATAGTTTTACTTTTACATTTATAGATGTATCCTAGCCTGAAATAAGAATGCATTTTTGGCAATACCACCTTTTCATAAATACTATAGCTCCTCTGAATTTCAGTTGTTATATTTTTTGACCCCACATATTTGTTCATACATTGAAGCCTATTGGAGCTGACTTGGTTTCCTCTCATGGAAACTGAAACTCTAACAAACTATATGTGTAAACTTATTATTTTATAGCTAATAATATAATGTTTTCTTTCTAAATAATAATAATAATAAATAATAAATATTTAAACATTATTTAAAAAAAAATACCATATATTAAATATTGATAAGTATAGGTAATATTTGTGTTTAATATTCATAAAAAAATAGTATAAATTAATTTAATATAATATTTATAAAAAAAATATGTGAAATATTTATACTTCTATATTAAAATATATAAAAAATATTTTTTTTAATAAAAAATTAAAAAAAAAAATATTAACATTAATCAATACACATATCTAATGGTTCCAAATGTTCACTTATCTTATTCACTTATACGAATGTATTGAAACTAAAAAGCACACAAACAAACATAAATGAGGAAAAAGCATGAATATACTCATCAAAAGCGGGATCATATTCATCACCAAGTGGTTACTATAAATATTTTATAATAATTATGAATATGGATAAAAAGATTTTGAGTTGGTGTTATAATGTTAACTATAATTTTTTATAGGAATATGGTCTAGTTTTATAATTTGTTATAGGAAATATGGTCTAGTTTTATATATGACTCATGGTTATTGTGAAGTAAATGAATATTTTTAGTAATTTGTAGTAGAGATTAGTGGAAGAATTTATACAATCTTTTCTTTTGAATATTTTTTAGATATTTTTAGTGTTTTGGATAAAGTGGTCAATAAAAACATGTTGATTAACTTTTATATGAACATTTTTTTATATAATGACTTTTGGTAAAATAGATTTTAATTTGAAATTGCAATTTTATTTCATTGTCAATTAATTATGAATTACACTACAAACATTGAAAGAGTAACTAGGGAAGCACAACTAATTAGCATGGTACGTAGTATGGTCTTTCACCAATCTTCTTAACATATAGATCCTTAACTTCAAGCTAAAGAAATATTTCAAAATTGTCCTAAAGTATTCCCTAATTTTACAGGCACCCTTAATAACACCTTCCTCTCCCAGAATGAAGCATATTCTCATAGTTGTTTAAACAGAAAGGTTCTAAGTGAACGTGCCCTGACATTAATGATCATGGGGATGTAGTGCATGAAGAGGTTGGTACTTACAACACTAGAACCCATTCCATTGGAAGCACCCTATGCACCATCCCCAACATTAAATTTAGAAACTTAATATTCATCTACAATGTCATTATTATAAACTTATTCTTCGATCCATCTTTAACTTTGGATCTATTAATTGTGAAAAGGATAAAAAAGACTTTAGTTGTCTTATTTTTCTTCCTTTGGTTATTGGCGTTGGTGTTGCATTGCTAGATCTACATCGAGGACTTGCATTAGGGACAAAGTTTGTTTCTATCCCCACCATAGGATATAGTAGATATTTGTGGGAAAGACTATGGAACCCTACCTCTTCATATTGTGCCTAATACTTCTAGTTCTTTAGTCAAAGTGGTTGAGTTATTGTGAGCATACGTTGATTAGCTTTAACATGATCATTTTTGTTTTGTAATATTTTTTTGTAAAATGGGTCCTTACTTGAAATTGAAACCCATATTCCTAAAATGGTTTAATCGACTAGACTCTAGTTCAATGAAAGATTGGATGGTTCCTCTAATTTTCTATCTTGGAAGATTACGGTTACTCTCTTTTTGGAAGAGAATGATCTCTAAAATATCGTGAAAGATGCAGTGACACCACCGATAGATCCAAAGAAATTGGTAACCCACAATAAGAAGGAAGTAAAATCCAAGCAGATGATCATGGATTCCATTAAAGATCACTTGATCCCTCACATATCCGAGAAGAAGACTATTAAGGAGACATTCAATGCACTAGTAAGCCTCTACCAGAGTGAGACCATTAACAAGAAGATGATATTGTGGAACAAACTCAAATCCATGGAGATGTCCAGTTCATATATCGTTTCCAGTTACCTGATGAAGATCACACAAATTCTTGATCAACTTACAGTAGTTGGGGAGAAGGTGGATGATGCAGAGTTGGTGAGCATGGCACTAAATGGATTCCTAGTGTCATGGGAACCATTCATCAAAGGAATGCGTGCTCGTGAAAACCTTCCCAAATCTCAAATGATTTGGGATGATTGCATCCAGGAGGAGACTCTGATGGAGTCAAAGGCCAATAAGAAGGGTAGTGATGAATGGATCCCATGGCACTGAATGAATTCCCAACATCAAGGGAACCATTCATCAATGACATATGTGCTCATGAAAACCTTCCCGTCTTTCAAAGGATTTGGGATGACTACATCTAGGAGGATATTCATATGGAGTCAAAGGTCATTGGTCAATAGAAGAAGAGAAAATGTAAAGAACCCAACAAGAGTAAAGGAAAGAGTGAGGATTTAGCCTCATAGACATGGAAGAAGGACTTGAGTAAAATAAAGTGCTTCACATTTCATAAGAAAGGAAATTATGCATCACAATATTCGAACAAGAAGAAAGGTAAAGGGAAGCAATAGAAAAATAGGGTAGTAGTCTCAGCTGAAACTCAAATGAGCGAGTTTTCCTCCAAGTTCGAGAAGGATTTCTTGATGGTATATTTCCTTTCTATCATGTTCGGGGGAATTCTTGGTATGTGGATGGTGGAGCATCTAGGCAGATGACATCTACCCAAGAGTTATTTTCAAGTCTAATAGAGTAGGATGCAGGAGTTCAGATTGAACTTGGTGATGATGCCAAGTACCCAATAGCAGGAGTTGTTACCATTCCCTTCTGACTCTAGTCATGTAACTATTTAGACTTTGACAAAGTTTTGTTTGTTCTAGGTCTCAAGAAAAACTTTCTTTTAATTTCGTTCATGGAGGATAAGGGTTATGCAGTAAAGTTCAAGAACCAACAAATTATTATCAGGTCGAAGGAATCTAGTCCAGAAGCAACACATGTGATAGGGGTTAGGGAAGGTAATTTATACAGGTTGCAAGGTGAAACTGTTAGAGCCCTAGTTAACAACACATAAAACTTGTGCGAGTTGTGGAAAAAGAGGATGGGGCACCTGCAACACAAGGTGTTGCCTGTTCTGAGGGAGATAGTCATAGGTCTTCTAGATTTCAATACTGAGAAGTAGGGTGTATGCAGAGGGTGCACGGTAGGTAAGCATGTCAAGGTTTCTTTCTCAAGTAGAAAGAATAGGTTTAAGGAGATTCTAGACCTAGTGCATTCAGATGTTTGTGGATCAATGTCAGTAGCACTAGTCATAGGAAGCATGTACTATGTTTCCTTCATCAATGATTTCTCTCGCAAGGATTTGTTTGTGGGTTACAGTGAGACTTCAAAGCTCTTATTGAGAACCATAAAAGGAAGAAGATCAAGGTTTTGAGATTGGACAATGGGGGTGAGTATACCTCCAAGGAGTTCGAGGGCTTCTGCAAGGAGGAAGGGATCAAGAGGGAGTTCATTGTTTCGTACAACCCACAACAAAATGGAGTTGCAGAGAAGAAGAATCGATCCATCATAGCAGTTGTTAGGGACATGATTCATAACCAGGACTTGTCCATGTTTCTTTGGGAAGTGCCATGCAACACCACAATATACATTAAAAATAGGTGTCTGCACAGGATCTTGGAGGAGAAGACACCAGAGGAGGAATTCACTGGTGGGAAATCAGAGGTGAGTCATTTTCTCATTTTTGCTTGTCCAGTTTATATCCATGTACCTATAGAGAAGAGGACCAAGATGGAGCCTTCCAACATTAAGGGTTTGTTTGTGGGTTACAATGAGACTTCAAAGGCCTACAAGTTGTTCATTCTAGATCAGAGGAATCTATTCATAAGAAGGTATGTAAAGTTCAAGGAGGAAATTTCTTCCTAGAAGTGTTATGAGCGTATTCTAGTGATAGAGGAATAGGAGCAGAAATATTTGAAGGCTGAGCCTGGGTCACTAGTAACTTCTAGTTCATGGTAGAAACCTTCAAGTGCAAAGGAGGAGCTTTTGGCCCCTTCGAGTTTTGTTAGGAGACCTCGATGGTTCACTTAGATGTTGAGGGGTTATTAGGACTACGTTGAGGCTATTAGAAGCACATTTAGGTAGAGAATACCTCTAAAGAAGTTTTTGAACTACATGGCATGATGAACAACATCATATATTTCAAGCCTTCTAGTTATCAGGAGGTAGCAGACCAACAGGTATGGTGGGATTCCATGGTGGAGGAGTACACCCTCATCATGAAGAATGATGTATGGGACATTGTATAAATACCAAAGGGGAAGTTAGTGGTGAGTTCCAAGTGGATCTATAAGATAAAGCATGTTGCAGATAACAACATTGAGAATTACAAAGCAAGGTTTGCAGCGAGAGGGTTCTACCAAAAGGAGGGAGTAGAATAAAAGAAGAGTTTCTCTCTAGCCGCTTGGTACACTTCCATTACAGTAGTGATTTCCTTACTCTCCATTATGGGATGGAGGATACATCAGATGGATGTAAAGACATATTTCCTCAATAGGATAATTGAGGAAGAAGTGTACATAAATCAACATTACGGATTTGAGATTAGTGGGAAGGAGTCCCATGTTTGTCGATTGAAAATGGCCTTGTATGGACTCAAGCAAGCACCAAGGGCATGTTATTCTAGGATCGATGGATACCTGGAGAGTAATGGCTTCACGAAAATTGAAGCAAATCCCAACTTATTTTTTATATTTGTTGAGGTTGGTCTGCTCATTTTGGTGTTGTATGTAGAAAACATGTTCCTTACAGGATTAGAGAAGCTCGTAGTAGGGTCCAAGGCATATATGGCAATTGATTTTGAGATGAAGGATATTGGCTTGAAGAATTACTTATTAGGGTTTGAGGTTTGAAAGAGAATAGGGGAGATCTTCCTTGGGCATGGTAAGTATGCAATAGAGATTCTGAATAGATTCTGAATGGAGAACTGCATACCCATGGCCACACCTATGATCACTAACCTGAAGAAGGTCACTAGTTCATATTCAGATATGGTGGATCCAAGATTATACAGGAAATTGATAGGTTCCTAGATATATTTGGTAAACATTAGGCCAAATATATGTTTTGCAATGAACACCTTGATCTAGTTCATGGTGGAGCTGAGGCAGGAGCATTGGGTAGCAACAAAACATGTTCTTAGATACTTGAGAGGAACAATGGAGTATGGGTTGAGATATCTTGAAGATGATGAAGTGAAGTTGCAGGGGCATATAGACTCGTATTGGGAAGGAAGTGTAGTAGACAGGAAGAGCACCTCAGGGTGTTTTTTTAGTTTGGAATCAATGATGATATCCTAGTTTAGCATGAAGTAGATTTTTGAGGAACTTATATTAGTGACCAACAATCATATCTAGTGCATATATGAATGTATAGTAGGAAGATATAACAAATATAAGTGATCAAAAAATATATCTAGCATAGATATGAGTGTCCAGTAGGCTGAAAACCTTAGTTTGAGGTGTCCTTGTAAGTTTTGATCATTAATGATAAACTAGTTTGAAGGATAAAAATTCTTGTGTACTTGAAAAAATATTTTTCTTCCATTGTTTATATTTTCTAGCCATCTGTGTGATTGATGCATGCTTAGATTTTCATTTTTGTTCTTAATTAAATTTGACATCTCATTGGTTTAATAAAGAAGCATAGGAAAAAAATCACCCAGGGTTTGGAAAAATTCAAATTAACTTGGCATATCATTGAAGTAGTTATCTTTTATTATAATTTTTATGATAGCTATACATTTTCCTTTTATTTGTAGTGTTTTAGGGAATTTACTTGACTTATTTAACTTGGTAGATATCATTTATTGTCTTGAAACACCTCACACACAAATTTGAAATTACTTAACCACATCGTGTTTATCTTGTACCTTGATCAAGGTGGTGATATAATTGAGTGACCAAGATAGGAGGTCATAGAATTGATTCAATCTTGCTATAGGATTCCTCGAGGTTGCTAGGGAATCCTCCCTTATTTTGGATCTTAACTCTTCAGTAAAACAAGGTAAGTAATTGCTAAGATAACAGTGGAAAATACTTCCATATGTTACACTTGCATCTTGGGAAGGCTTTGCACAAGTTCTAGATTGGGTGATAACATTTTGGCACCACTGAAATTCTCTTAAACTACCAAAAGATCTTTCACCAAACCAAGAGACCCTAAGAGTAAAATAAATTCCCCAGTGGAGTCGCCAATTCTGTTGTTGGGTATTCTACCCTACGGACTAATAAGTTAGGGCTCTAAGCTTATACGTAGATCATGACCCTCAAGACTTAACTTTTAACCTTCTACCCGAATCTAAAACCCCGATTTTCACATGCACACAAGAGAAGAATGAACCAACCTTTTTCCGGACGGCTGAAGTAGATCCTCCGTTGAACTTCTTATCCCCTTACTGCTGCTGCTCCTTCCAAAAGCTTTCCTGCAATCAAGACAAGACTATGCATGCATGCTACTGATCTATTCTAGGATTAGAGATAAAACACAAATCAAATAACATAGATGAGACTCATGTATGCGGGACGGGAAAAGTATCTTTTTATTAACTTCAATATGAACCAACTTACAATGATTTCTGAGGCCGGTCACCATTCCACGATTCTGATCCTGGGCTCTTCCTCTTCTTCTTTGTCCTCCAACTGCTGCTTCTTGAGTTTCTCCTAAAGCTTGAGGCAAGGCTAAAGGGTTGGGACAAAGCTGGCTTGGAAATTTGGCAGAGTTTCTTTGCAATAATTTTTCCTCCTTGAATAGTACCCATACCCCTCCTTTTATAGGCTGTAAGGAGCTAGGGTTCTTGGCGAACTCTCGGCCATGCATGGCTTGGCGTTCCAGTTAACTGACAAAAAGCCTCGTGTCCCGGCGGAAACTTTCCTGATTTTTTGCTTTGTTAGGTACCCGCAGGATGTTTTGGGTTAGCTTGCGGATACCCGCATGCAGTAGAAGGATAGCGAGCGGATGCCCGCGCCCAGTGAGCAGTTAGGGCGCGGGTTGCTTGTTTTAAGTGGTTTTTGAGGAATTTCTCAGCATGGCTTTGGCTAGGAAGAGGCATGAGTAGGCCTGATACCAGGTAAGCAGGGATAGTGCAATTTAGAGTTATAACAGATGCCCCCTAATGTGTGAGGTCAGAAGAGCATCTGATAGCCGAAATACATTACCAATTCTTTACTAATCTGTACTGATATGCTGAATACGTGAGCCCAGGAATCAGGAATCGGGAAGTGCCGCCTGCAAAAAATATCAAATGTCTCACCGAGGCGGGCATACCCATGCTCGAGATATAATAGAACGCATGGCTACCAATCAAATACACTGTAGATCCATGTCAAATAAAGAGTAGCCGCGAACAGTACACAGCGGAGCTACATCTCGAAATCAGAAAGATATACATAGGAAGTATCCATCTCT
>JASDQU010100356.1:427468-503500 GCA_032191745.1 Picea mariana
CTTAATTGGGGCATATTAGATTAGTAATGTTATTTTATTTATGTCGGCTTTAGGCCATTAGTTGTAATTTAGATTAGTAATGTTATTTTATTTATGTCGGCTTTAGGCCATTAAACCTCCTAGTCTCCTATATATACCAAGGAGACATTTTCATTTTGAATCATCTTGTACTTGAGCATTTAAGTGGGGTAAAAGGAGGTTTCCCCCTCGAAGAGTCTTATTATCTGAAATTATCTCTTTTCAAGGCGTTGAGTACTTTTCCTGAGGTTTTTCTATGCTATATTGATGTTTGGTTCTTAACACTAGTAAACCTAATTAGTTCACTTGATAGTTGAGATTAACAGTATTCACTAGTTTGAATAAAGGGAATCCACGGTATATCATGTACAAAACACAGGTTGTTCTAGTATAACTCAATGAGTTCATTACGAATAATATGTCACACTGATACAAGAGCTTAACCTAGTATTGAATATGGAAAGCTTCTAACCCATACTGTAACCCGTTATGTATATAAATCTATTACCATTGTATTCATTTCCTATAATATGAAACCAACTTTATGGGAAACATAGTAATGTTCAAATGTGTTTCCATGTAATGATAGAACAAGCAGAGTGATTACCATTCAATGTAGAAACCAAGCTTACTCCTACCAGTTCATGAAACCTTGTATGTAAAGGTTTCATGTTGTATTCACACCTTAATCATCTTCCATGGAAATCATAGTATCAATAAGGTGAATCATTCCAGTATCTTAGCTCATCACCATCAAAGCAACTTACTATCAACCTGTATCAAACTAAAGTGGTTCAACTCCACACATCATGCTAGTACTAGTCATTGTGTTTCACAACTTATTCTCTAATAAAGCTATCACCTGTGATACTTAGTTATGATATCTCTAGTATCATATCCATTACTCTCTTCATCTTCATAAGAAGTGAACACAGTGTACGATATCATGTTAGTGTGTTTTATCCATAATATAATATCATATAATAGTGGAAGTAATGGGAATCTAAGCTCATAATAAGGGTCATATTGGTTCCATATGAATATCATATATTAGGGATATGTAGTAATCAAACACCCTATAGAGATTATACATGGAATTGAAACAGGTCATATATGGTATTCATACAAGTACTATCATGTATGGGTAGTATAATATCATATTAGTTATGACTCTGCTCAGCCTATCATAATCAATAGAAACAAGTGCTATCAATATGTAACAATAGAAGCAACATGATTAGCTTACTAGTGTATAATGACCGTATTTATAGTAAGGTAATCTCAATATAAGAATCTCTTTGGTACTATTACACTTGTTATAAGCTCATATTAAGCTAGAATGATATCTATATATTGAAACAATAAGTATGTGAGAACCATGATGTTTCCGTAATTATGACACAAGCATAATCGATAGCAATTTGAATAGGGTCAAGTTTACACTAAGCTGTGGATGTTTACCTATTAGCTGTAATCAAGAACATGCTTGAACTCCATTGTATTAACCTAGTATAAGATTGAATACTATTGGTCACATGTTAATCTCTTGTATACATGGCTTTAGTTCTACTATAACGTGTTACATGGGTTTCAGTGTTATAAGACACAATTACCCTAATCTATACCCATCAGCTTAATACACGTATATTACTAATATATAAGCAAGAGTAACCGTATTTAACATAATCTTAAAGCTCATAGATATCTATATGACTCATATAACTGCTTATTACTAATATGTAGATCATTTAATACACGATATAAGCATAAGAAATATGTGTCTAATAAAGCAGCTTGATATAAGTATCACCCTTTTCATGCTTATTCCACGTATTTGATATAATGAATAACAATCATCTTAATCAACAAGATAACCCTTTTCAACATGTAAGCTATTTAAAATGAAGTAATTCCCGTGTATCATCCTAATAAGGGTATATAGTGAATAACCTATTTAGTGATACTAATACAAATAGATGTAATCATTGAATATGGACTAATACATATGATAAGCCCATGCATGTGTTATGTTACCCTTGTTATATCGGCTTAATGAACATGATAGTACTTATACCATTATCTCTACTAGTTACCTATGATAAGGTAATGAAACCCATATATATACTTTGCACCTATCTGATTACTCGATATAAGCTCATAAGTTTCCATGGTCTTACTTCACAACTTTCATATCATAACAATGTGATAATATTATATGTGGTGTTGAGCTTAACCCTATGTGTTAATATTGATCGTGGGTATGGTGAAAAAATTGGCTGGGCCACCCATTCACTGACATGATCATCCTTCAATATCATACAAATAAATAAAAGTGCATATATATTTCTAATGAGTTGCAGAGTGTTCATCCTTTAGCTGGCTTAGTATTAACATCCATTAACAAATAAATTAATATTTGAATTTCATTGATAAGCCATAATATGTGTTTCGTAAGGTAGGAATTCATTCCAAAACATGCTTTTGACCTTGTGCGAAAGCACAATCATTGCAAATGACACCATATGATGCAAGGTGCTCCTAGTATCCCTCATTCAAGTAATTGTTTTTTTAAACCCCAAGCAATGGAGATTTGCATCCACAACTCAACAGTCACTACAAAGCAATATAAGTACTCATATTGACTACCATAATGGTACAACTGATCAAAAGAGTTGTTTCACTCAATATTACATCCATTTACAAGAGATGATTTTGTTTTTCATCTAGCATGTTGTTTCTACAATCCTCTATATCATCATCATACTCCCTCACTGGATCTATATGTTTGTATGATTCAGTGCAATCTTCAGCCATGAGTTTTTCTATAGATGACTAGAAAATGGACTTTATTACTGAATCTGAAGGGAATTATCACAAAATATATCCCTAAAACAAAATGCCTAAGACAGCTACCCCACTTGGGATCCTTAGTGCCACAAAATCTTCAATAGATTTGAATAAAATAAATCTAGGAAGAAGTCATTAACTTTCTTTGCCCATGTCTCAGACACATACAAGGAAATTGTTGGAAGGTCAAGAGGATCAGGTTTGTTCAAGGATCCATAACCAAGAAAAGTAATGGTATAAACTCTATGTGAATTTGCGAGAATAGGTAGATTCATCCTCCAATGATCACTATTTGCATCAAACTGGTATGTAAACCTTGTTGGCTCCAAACAATCAAACAAGATATAAAACATTGTTGTTTATACTGCTCTAATAGTCTACAAGAAGGCCAAGGCTGCATCATGCAAACAATGTATCTACTACTAATTTCATCCTTGTTAAAAGCATGCTACCATACCCAGTCATTCATGCTAAAAAGTCACTCCTGTGGTGGGTTGTAATCTCCTTAGTCTACCTAGAATAAGCATGCCCTATTGACTAACCTATGAAATTCCTTAAACAAAGCCTTTCTGGCTTCTTTGTGTGTTGGTTAATAGACCAAAGATCCTTAAAAGGTAGCCTAGCACATATGATTATGCAAGGCATGTCTGTAATCCACCATATATCCCATAGGAATGGCACATTTCTCATGCTTAACTCATGACCTATGGTGTATATATATGTGTTCTTCCTAAAACCCAATATGGGTTGGCCTTAGAATTTGCTGGCACAAATCGACCTTCTTGAATTTTTTATTAATCTTGCAATAAGCACATCTAATCAAAGTTATGTGTAGGCATGGAAGAAAGTGTCTAAAACAACTAATAAAACCCACAAGATTAATGAGCCTTAATACCAACAAGTCTTCATCCAATATCTCAGCTACCTTATTCTTCTAGGAACTTAAAACATAATTCCTTTATCAATGTATGCTAATCTCCAAACCAAGAGAAAAAATAGGAGGCCTTTAAGGGTATTATCCATATTCTAAACTTCTCAAGACTAGACTAATGCATAGATATTTTTCCATGTAGTAAAAATCACAAAGAATACCATGATTCCCTCAGAAACTGATCTTGTTGCAAGCTACTTCATCTGTTTTACTGGTTGAAGGATTTCTTCTGTTGTAACAAACAATGTGTGCTTGATTATGCTAGAAATGACCTTGGGCAGTTCTGAAAAAGTAATCTATCATTCTCCTTCAACCAAAGTTAATCATTAGATCTGTACTGTTGGAAAACATATCTCAAAAAACCATGCATTTTGAGGGGTAACATGGATTAAAACATCATTTTTCCTAATCAATTCCTAATGGGAAATTGAGGTTACTTGTTTGGACCATTTAGATCTCAACCCATGATGTAGTTTCCAGAAACTCTCATGTGTGTGGCCATATGGATTATGATGCTTGCAATTTTTTTTAGGGTTTTAGTTTTCTATTGTAATTGCAACTATCTTCTGGATTTTACCTTTCCTCTTATCTCCACTCTGTGGGTGTTCTTGCAACTATGTCTATTTTAGCCCCCCAAACTATGATCTATTCTTGTCTCCTTCAAGGTACTATGCATGCACACATACCTCATCAATGTTATTTTTTTTGAAAATCATTATGTGTCTCCTAAGGTGACTATGAAAATCTCCCAAGTACTTGATAAGCACTTCAAGACTCTTAAGGGATATCCCCAACTAGATTGCTCTCTTTCAAAACTTTGTTGTGAATACCTATATTTTCATCCTTTTCCTTGTCTAAGATAAATCCTAATTATCATTTGTTCCTCCTCATACCTAATAGGATAGAACTGTGGCTTAAGTATGTCCTTAAACACTTCCCATTGTGCCATTGGTGGTTCATTACCTATTCTTCTAGAAATGGCATCACTTTCCGACCAAGTCAAACCAAGTCAAAGAGAAAGAAACCAACATTTTATTCATCATCTAGTAAACACAGTCATTTTCTTCTGCAATTTTCAAAATTCTGATCTTAGAGGGCATTAAAAATATGCATCAGCACATCGCTATAACCATTCAACCTCTGAACTTATAGAATATAACTAATCTAGTCCTTTTACGTTGAAATTGTTACTCTCACTTCTACTTTATTTTTTTTCATTTCTAGACCTTTTCTGAGATCAAATTGTCCTTGTCTTCACCAACTAGGAGTTCACCATATGTTTCAAATATTTGGACACTAAACATTGATAAAAGAACCTCCTCAAGGCCAAATCCAGGTGTTGTTTAGAAAAACAAAAATAAATTTGGTCATCACTTTGGTCCATCAAAACAATGGTTCTCGTCTTTGAATAAATACCCCCCCAATTGTAATCATTCTATTGGTTCTTGGCAAGCATAACCTCCACAAATTCACACTTTTCTCTCATGGAAAGTTTACTGTCTGAACAAACTTGGAATCAAATCTCCGAGACTACTTCTCTACAAGCACACACTAAATCAGAAGAAAAAGTAATTGAAAAAACCTTCAAAAGACATGAACACAGACACCTACAGAGGTGTAAAGTATGTTGAGGTATGGGATCAGGCACCTGCAAACCACTGAGTTTGGGCTAGTTTTGCTAGTTTAGTTCTGCTAAACTGAAGAGGTCCTTAGATGAGATTGAATGTGAAAGAGAAATATTTGAAATGAAATAACAACATGTCCTTCACACTCGTGGAATTTTGAAAGGGCATTTGATTACATGAGAACATCTATCCCAAAATAGAAGGAGGAGAGATTTATGCTCTTGGAGGATGGAACTTTTGCTGGGTATAGATATTTCTCTGACCATAGAAACCAGGAAAAGATGCCGAGGGTTTAAAGAGTATTTATGAAAGGTTATTTTATTTATCTTTGAAAATAAAACTTACAAATAAGATTCAATATGCCTCAATTTTCATTCCCAACACTTCAAGAATATGTCTAGCATAATGTCAAGGGAATGATAGTGTAGGAGCCCCAATCGCTGAAACCCGGTGCTCCAGACCCAATGCAACTGACGGTTCATGCATTCGAGTCTCGGTTTGAGTTTTATCGATAGTTCCAACTCACCTCCTAAAGCCATTCAAGGACATGTGGCCAATTTGGTCTGAGGGCATAAAATCCAAACCGAGCAGCATAATTTTGTTTCGTAAACTCCCGCATGTATGTTTGGCCAAGGACCATGTGACTACACTACAAAAAATGCTCGGCAGAGTAATCTTGAAAATCGATCTCATCTTCAGAAATTGCACTATCCCTCATTGACCAAAACCCTAGTGCAGGAGATAATCCAACAAATGGTTTTTTGGTCAACAAAACGATAGCATAAGGGGCCCACTAGCTAAAAATTAATGCTCTTAATCCAATGCAACTGACGATTCATGCATCTGATTCCTGATTTGAGTTTTATCGCGAGTTGCAACTCGCCTTCTTAAGCCATTTAGGGACATGTGGTCAATTTGGTCTGGGGGCATAAAATCCAAACTGAGTAGCATAACAGAATTACGTAAGTTCCTGCAAGTCTATTTGACCAAAGCCCACATGAATACACTAGCCAAAAGGACCCAACACAGTGTTCCTTAAAATCGACCTCCTCTTAAGAAATTGCACTATGCCTCATTGACCAAAATCCTACTATTGGAGATACTCCAACAAATTGTTTTCTAGTCAATGGAATGATAGCGTAGGAACCCCAATAGATTAAACCTAGTGCTCCAGACCCAATGCAATTGACGGTTCATGCATCTGAGTCCCAGTTTGATTTTTATCGATAGTTGCAACTCGTCTCCTCAAGCCATAAAAGGACATGTGGCCAATTTCGTTCAGGGGCATAAAATCAAAACCGAGCAGTATAATGGAGTTTCGAAAGCTCCCGTAAGTCTATTTGGCCAAGGCCCATGCGAATACACTAGCAAAGAAATCCCAACATAGTGTTCTTGAAAATCGAGCTCATCTTTAGAAATTGCACTATGCCTCATTGACCAAAACTCTAGTGCCAGAGATACTCCAACAAATGGTTTTTTGATAGATAAAATGATAGTGTAGGGGCCCCACTAGCTGAAAATCAATGCTTTTATTTCAATTCAATTGACAGGATAGGCATCTGAGTCTCATTTTGAGTTTTAGCATGAGTTGCAACTCACCTCCTCAAGCCATTTAGGGACATGTGGTCAATTTGGTCCGGGGGCATAAAATCCAAACCGAGTAGCATAAAAAGATTTCGTAAGCTCCCATAAGTCTATTTGGCTAAGGCCCACGTGACTACACTAGCCAAAAAGACCCAACACGGTGTTCTTTAAAATCAACCTCTTCTTCAGAAATTGCACTATGCCCCATTGACCAAAATCCTAGTGTTGGAGATACTCCAACAAATTGTTTTCTGGTAGTTATACTCATAGCATAGGAGCCCCAATAGATGAAAACTAGTGCTTTGGAGCCAATTCAACTGACGGTTCGTGCATCCAAGTCACGATTTGATTTTTATCGATATTTGCAACTCGCCTCCTCAAGCCATTCAAGGACATGTGGCCAATTTGGTCTGAGGGCATAAAATCCAAACTGAGCAGCATAATGTTGTTTCGTAAGCTCCTGCATGTATGTTGGGCCAAGGCCCATGCGACTACACTAGAAAAAAATGCTCGACATAGTGTTTTTGAAAATGGAGCTCATATTTAGAAATTGCACTATGCCTCATTGACCAAAACCCTAGTGCTAGGGATACTCCAAAAAATGATTTTTCGTATGACAGAATGATAGCATAGGGGAACCACTAGCTGAAAATCGGTGCTCTTAATCCAATGCAACTGATAGTTTGTGCATCTGAGTCTCGGTTTGAGTTTTATCGCGAGTTGCAACTCGCCTCCTCAAGCCATTTAGGGACTTGTGGTCAATTTGGTCCAGGGGCATAAAATCCAAACCGAGTAGCATAACAGACTTCCATAAGCTCCCACAAGTCTATTTGGCCAAGGCCCACATGACTAAACTAGCCAAAAGACCTGACACCATGTTCTTTAAAGTTGACCTCCTCTTCAGAAATTGCACTATGCCTCATTGACCAAAATCCTAGTGTTGGAGATACTCCAACAAATTTTTTTCTGGTCAATGGAATGAAAGCGTAGGATCCCCAATAGCCAAAAACTGGTGCTCTAAATCCAATGCAACTGGAGGTTCGTGCATACAAGTCCCGGTTTGAGTTTTATTGATAGTTGCAACTCGCCTCCTCAAGCCATTCCAAGACATGTGGCCAATTTGGTCTGAGGGCATAAAATCCAAACTAAGCAGCATAATGTTGTTCCGTAAGATCTTACATGTATGTTTGGTCAAGGTCCATGCGACTACACTAGAAAAAAAGATCGACAAAGTGTTTTTGAAAATTGAGCTCATCTTTAGAAACTGCACTATGCTCATTGACCAAAACCCTAGTGCCAGAGATATACTCTAACAAATGGTTTTTCGATCGATGAAATGATAGCGTACGGGCTCCACTAGCTGAAACTCGGTGCTCTTAATACAATGCAGCTGACGGTTTGTGCATCTGAGTCCCGGTTTGAGTTTTATCGCGAGTTGCAACTTGCCTCCTCAAGCCATTTAGGGACATTAGGTCAATTTGGTTTGGGGGCATAAAATCCAAACCGAGTAGCATAACAGACTTTCGTAAGCTCTTGAAAGTCTATTTCTCCAAGGCCCATGTGACTACACTAGCTAAAAAGAACTGACACAGTGTTCCTTAAAATCGACCTCCTCTTCAGAAATTGAACTATGCCTCATTGACCAAAATCCTAGTTTTGAAGATACTCCAACAAATTGTTTTTCAGTCGATGGAATGATAACGAAGGAGCCCCAATAGCTGACACCTGGTGCTCCAGATCCAATGCAACTGACGGTTCGTGCACCCGAGTCCCAGTTTGAGTTTTATCGATAGTTGAAACTCGCCTCCTTAAGCCATTCAAGGACATGTGACCAATTTGGCCTGAGGGCATAAAATCCAAACCGAGCAGCATAATGTTGTTTTGTAAGCTCCCGCATGTATGTTTGGCCAAGGCCCAGGCAACTGCACTAGAAAGCAATGCTCCAAAGAGTCTTTTTGAAAATCGATCTCATCTTCAGAAATTGCACTATGCCTCATTGACCAAAACCCTAGTGCCGAAGATACTCCAACAAATGGTTTTTCGGTTGACGGAATGATAGTGTAGGGGCCCCACTAGCTGAAACTCGGTGCTCTTAATCCAATGCAACTGACGGTTTGTGCATCTAAGTCCCCATTTGAGTTTTATTACGAGTTTCAACTCGCCTCCTCAAGCCATTTAGGGACATGTGGTCAATTTGGTCTGGGGGCATAAAATCCAAACCAGGTATCATAACATACTTACGTAAGCTCCTGCAAGTCTATTTGGCCAAGGCCCATGTGACTACACTAGGCAAAAAGACCTGACACAATGTTCTTTAAAATTGAACTCCTCTTCAGAAATTGTACTATGCCTCATTGACCAAAATCCTAGTGTTGGAGATACTCCAACAAATTTTTTTCGGTCGATGGAATGATAGCGTTGGAGCCCCAATAGCTGAAACCTGGTGCTTCGGACCCAATGCAACCGATGGTTCATGCATCCGACTCCCTATTTCATTTTTATCGATAGTTGCAACTTGCCTCCTCAATCCATTCAAGGACATGTGGCCAATTTGGTCCGAGGGCATAAAATCCAAACCGAGTAGCATAATGTTGTTTTGTAAGCTCCCCCATGTATGTTTGGCCAAGGTCCATGTGGATACATTAGAAAAAAATGCTTGACAGAGTGTTCTTGAAAATGGAGCTCATCTTCAAAAATTGCACTATGCCTCATTGACCAAAACCCTAGTGCCGAAGATACTCCAACAAATGGTTTTTTGGTCGACGGAATGATAGCGTAGGGACCCCACTAGTTGAAACTCGGTGCTCTTAATCCAATGCAACTGACGATTCATGCATCTGAGTCCCGGTTTGAGTTTATCACGAGTTGCAACTCGCCTCCTCAAGCTATTTAGGGACATGTGGTCAATTTGGTCCGGGGGCATAAAATCCAAACCGAGTAGCATAACAAACTTCCGTAAGCTCCCACAAGTCTATTTGGCCAAGGCCTACATGACTACACTAGCCAAAAAGACTTGACACAGTGTTCTTTAAAATCTACCAGCTCTTCAGAAATTGCACTATGCCTCATTGACCAAAATCCTAGTGTTGGAGATACTCCAACAAATTGTTTTTCGATCGATGGAATGATAGCGTATGATCCCTAATAGATGAAACCTGGTGCTCTGGATCCAAGGCAACTAATGGTCCATGCATTCGAGTCTTAGTTTGAGTTTTATCGATAGTTGCAATTTGCCTCCTCAACCCATTCAAGGACATGTTGCCAATTTGGTTTGAGGGCATAAAATCCAAAACAAGCAGCATAATGTTGTTCCGTAAGCTTCCACATGTATTTTTGGCCAAGGCCCATGTGACTACACTAGAAACAAATGCTCAACAGAGTGTTCTTGAAAAGCAAGCTCATCTTCAGAAATTGCACTTTGCCTCATTGACCAAAACTCTAGTGTCAGAGATACTCCAACAAATGGTTTTTCATTGGATGAAATGATAGCGTAGGGGCCCCACTAGCTGAAACCCGACGCTCTTAATCCAATGCAACTGATGGTTCGTGCATATGAGTCCTAGTTTGATTTTTATCGTGAGTTTCTACTCACCTCCTTAAGTTATTTAGGGACATGTGGTCAATTTGGTCTGGAGGCATAAAATCCAAACCGAGTAGCACAACAGACTTTCATAAGCTCTCTCAAGTCGATTTGGCCAAGGCCCACGTAAATAAACTAGCCAAAAAGACCCGAGACAATGTTCTTTAAAATCGACCTCCTCTTGAGAAATTGCACTATGCCTCATTGACCAAAATCCTAGTGTTGGAGATACTCCAACAAATTGTTTTTTGGTCAATGGAATGATAGCGTAGGAGCCCCAATAAATGAAACCTGGTGATCTAGATCCAATGAAACTGACAGTTCGTGCATCTAAGTCTTGATTTGATTTTTATCGATAGTTGCAACTTGCCTCCTCAAGCCATTCAAGGACATGTGGCCAATTTGGTCCGAGGGCATAAAAGCCAAACTGAGTAGCATAATTTTGTTCAGTAAGCTCCCGCATGTATGTTTTTCCAAGGTCCATGCGACTACATTAGAAAAAAAGGCTCGACAAAGTGTTTTTGAAAATCTAGCTCATCTTCATAAATTGCACTATGCCTCATTGACCAAAACCCTAGTGCCTAATATACTCTAACAAATGATTTTTCGGTCGAAGGAATGATAATGTAGGGGCCCCACTAGCTGAAAATCAGTGCTATAAATCCAATAACACTGATGGTACGTGACTACATTAGCCAAAAAGACATGACACAATGTTCTTTAAAATCGACCTCCTCTTCAGAAATTGCACTATGCCTCATTGACCAAAATCCTAGTGTTGGAGATACTCCAACAAATTGTTTTACGATTGATTGAATGATAGCGTGGGAGCCCTAATAGCCGAAACCTAGTTCTCCAGATCCAATGCAACTGACAATTCATGCATCCGAGTCTCCCTTTAAGTTTTATCGATAGTTTCAACTCACCTCCTCAAGCCATTCAAGGACATGTGACCAATTTGGTCCGAGGACATACAATCCAGACTGAGCAGCATAATGTTGTTCCATAATCTCCCGCATGTATGTTTGGCCAAGGCCCATGTAGCTACATTTGAAAAAAACACTTGACATAGTATTCTTGAAAATCGATCTCATCTTCAGAAATTGCACTATACCTCATTGACCAAAACCCTAATCATGGATATATTCCAAAAAATGTTTTTTCGGATGATGGAATGATAACATAGGGGCCTCACTAGCTGAAACTCGGTGCTATTAATCCAATGCAACTAATGGTTCGTTCATCTAAGTCTCATTTTGAGATTTATCGCGAGTTGCAACTCGTCTCCTCAAGCCATTTAGGGACATGTGGTCAATTTGGTCCAAGGGCATAAAATCCAAACCGAGTAGCATAACAGACTTCCATAAGCTCCTGCAAGTCTATTTGGCCAAGGCCCACGTGACTACACTAGCCAAAAAGACCTGACACAATGTTCTTTAAAATTGACCTCCTCTTCAGAAATTGCACTTTTCTCATTGACCAAAATCCTAGTGTTGGAGATACTCCAACAAATTGTTTTCCTGTTGATGGAATGATAGTGTAGGAGCCCCAATAGCTGAAACCCGGTGCTCTGGTTCTAATGCAACTGACGGTTCATGGATTCGAGTCCCGGTTTGGGTTTTATCGATAGTTGCAACTTGCCTCCTCAAGCCATTCAAGGACATGTGGCCAATTTGGTCTGAGGGCATAAAACCCAAACCAAGTAGCATAATGTTATTCCGCAAGCTCCTGGATGTATGTTTGGCCAAGGCCCATGCAACTACATTAACCAAAACCCTAGTGTTGGAGATACTCCAAAAAATGTTTTTTTGGACACCGGAATGATAACGTAGGGGCCGCACTAGCTGAAAATCGATGCTCTTAATCCAATGCAACTGACCATTCATGCATCTGAGTCCCGGTTTGAGTTTTATCGTGAGTTTCAACTCGCCTCTCAAGTTATTTAAGGACATGAGGTCAATTTGGTCTGGGGGAATAAAATCCAAACCGAGTAGCACAACATACTTCTGTAAGCTCCCGCAAGTTTATTTGGCCAAGGCCCACATGACTACATTAGCCAAAAATACCTGACACAGTGTTATTTAAAATCCAATAACACTGTGGGAGCTTCCATAAGCTCCCACAAGTCTATTTGGCCAAGGCCCACGTGACTAAACTAGCCAAAAATACCCGACACAATGTTCTTTAAAATCGACCTGCTCTTCAGAAATTGCACTATGCCTCATTCACCAAAATCCTAGTATTGGAGATACTCCAACAAAAAAAATTTCGTTCGATGGAATGATAGCGTAGGAGCTCCAATAGATGAAGCCTAGTGCTCCAGATCCAGTGCAACTGACGGTTCATGCATTCGAGTCCTAGTTTGAGTTTTATCGATAGTTGCAACTCGCCTCCTCAAGCCATTCAAGGACATGTGGCCAATTTGGTCCGAGGGCATAAAATCCAAACCGGACAGCACAATGTTGTTCCGTAAGCTCCTGCATGTATGTTTGGCCAAGGCCCATGCAACTACACTAGAAAAAAAAGATCAACAGAGTGTTTTTGAAATTTGAGCTCATCTTCAGAAATTGCACTATGCCTCATTGAGCAAAACCCTAGTGCCAGAGATATACTACAACAATTGTTTTTTTCGGTGGACACAATGATAGCGTAAGGGCCCCACTAGCTAAAACTCATTGCTCTTAATCCAATGCAACTGACGGTTCATGCATCTGAGTCTCGGTTTGAGTTTTATTGTGAGTTGCAACTCGCCTCCTCAAGCCATTTAGGGACATGTGGTCAATTTGGTCCGGGGGCATAAAATCCAAACCGAGTAGCACAACAGACTTCTGTAAGCTCCCGCAAGTTTATTTGGCCAAGGCCCACATGACTACATTATCCAAAAATACCTGACACAGTGTTATTTAAAATCAAACTCCTCTTTAGAATTTGCACTATGCCTCATTGCCAAAATCCTAGTGTTGGAGATACTCCAACAAATTGTTTTTTGTTCGATGGAATAATAGCGTAGGAGCCCAAATAGATGAAACTTGGTGCTTTGAATCCAATGCAATTGACGGTTCATGCATCCGAGTTCCGATTTGAGTTTTATCGATAGTTGCAACTCGCCTCCTCAAGCCAGTCAAGGACATGTGGCCAATTTGGTCCGAGGGCATAAAATCCAAACTGAGTAGCGTAATTTTGTTTCGTAATATCCCACATGTATGTTTGGCCAAGGCCCCTGTGACTACATTAGTAAAAAATGCTCGACATATTGTTCTTGAAAATCGAGCTCATCTTCAAAAATTGCACTATGCCTCATTGACCAAAACCCTAGTGCTGAAGATACTCCAACAAATGGTTTTTTGGTCAACAAAATGATAGCTTGGGGTACCACTAGCTGAAACTTTGTGCTCTTAATCCAATGCAAGTGATAGTTTGTGGATTTGAGTCCTGGTATGAGTTTTATCGCGATTTGCAACTCGCCTCCTCAAGCCATTTAGGGACATGTGGTCAATTTGGTCCAAGGGCATAAAATCCAAACCGAGTAGCATAACAAAATTTTGTAAGCTCCCACAAGTCTATTTGACAAATTCCCACATGACTACACGAGCCAAAAAGACCCGACACAGTGTTCTTTAAAATTGACCTCCTCTTCAGAAACTGCACTATGCCTCATTGACCAAAATCCTAGTGTTGGAAATACTCCAACAAATTGTTTTCCGATAGATGGAATGATAGAGTAGTAGCCCAAATAGCCGAAACTTGGTTCTCTATATCTAATGCAACTAATGGTTCATGAATCTAAGTCCTGGTTTGAGTTTTATCAATAGTTGCAATTTGCCTCCTCAAGCCATTCAAGTACATGTGGCCAATTTGGTTCGAGGGCATAAAATAAAAAATGAGCAGCATAATGTTGTTCCATAAGCTCCCACATGTATGTTTGGCCATGGCCCATGCGACTACACTACAAAAAAGTGCTCAACATAGTGTTCTTCAAAATTGAGCTCATCTTTAGAAATTGCACTTTTCCTCATTGACCAAAACTCTAGTGTCGAAGATACTCCAACAAATGGCTTTTCGGTTGACGGAATGATAACGTATGGGCCCCACTAGATGAAACTCGGTGCTCTTAATCCAATACAACTGACGGTTCATGCATCTGAGTCCCGATTTGAGTTTTATTGTGAGTTGCAACCCATATCCTCAAGCCATTTAGGGACATGTGGTTAATTTGGTCTGGGAGCATAAAATCCAAAATGAGTAGCATAACAGACTTCTATAAGCTCCCGCAAGTATATTTGGCCAAGGCCCACATGAATACACTAACCAAAAAGACCTAACACAATGTTATTTAAAATCGACCTCCTCTTCAGAAATTGCACTATGCCTCATTGACCAAATTCCTAGTGTTGGAGATACTCCAACAAATTGTTTTCCGGTTGATGGAATGATAGCATAGGAGCCCCAATAGATAAAACCTGGTGATTTGGATCCAATGCAACTAACAGTTCGTGCATCTAAGTCCCGGATTGATTTTTATCGCGAGTTGCAACTTGCCTCCTTAAGTTATTTAAGGACATGTGGTCAATTTCGTCCAGGGGCATAAAATCCAAACCGAGTAGCATAACAGACTTTCTTAAGCTCCTGCAAGTCTATTTGGCCAAGGCCCACTTGAATACACTAGCCAAAAAGACCCGAAACATTGTTCTTTAAAATCGTCCTCCTCTTCAAAAATTGCACTATGCCTCATTGACCAAAATCCTAGTGTTGGAGATACTCCAACAAATTGTTTTCTGGTTGATGGAATGATAGTGTAGGAGCCCCAATAGCTTAAACCTGGTGCTCCAGATCCAATGCAACTGATGGTTCATGCATCTGAATCCCGGTTTGATTTTTATAAATAGTTGCAACTCCCCTCCTCAAGCCATTCAAGGACATGTGGCCAATTTGGTCCAAGGGCATAAATTCCAAACCGAGCAATATAATTTTTTTCCATAAGCTCCCGCATGTATGTTTGGCCAAGGCCCATGCGACTACATTAGAAGAAAACACTTGACAAAGTGTTCTTGAAAATCTATCTCATCTTCAAAAATTGCACTATGCCTCATTGACCAAAACCCTAGTGCCGAAGATACTCCAAAAAATGTTTTTTCGATCGACGGAATGATAATGTAGGGGCCCCACTAGCTGAAAATCAGTGCTCTTAATCCAAGACAACTAACGGTTCGTGCATCTGAGTCCTCATTTGAGTTTTATCACGAGTTGCAA
Organism: Picea mariana; assembly: GCA_032191745.1. NCBI lineage: Eukaryota > Viridiplantae > Streptophyta > Pinopsida > Pinales > Pinaceae > Picea > Picea mariana. The sequence goes on from JASDQU010100356.1 coordinate 443,304, forward strand.
CTCACCTTCTTAAGCTATTTAGGGACATGTGGTTAATTTGGTCCGGGAGCATAAAATCCAAACTGAGTAGCATAATAGACTTTTGTAAGCTCCCACAAGTATATTTGGCCAAGGCCCATGTGACTACACCAGCCAAAAAGACCCGACATAGTGTTCTTTAAAATTTATCTCCTCTTCAGAAATTGCAATATGCCTCATTGACCAAAATCCTAGTGTTCGAGATACTCCAACAAATTGTTTTCTGGTCGATGGAATGATAGTGTAGGAGCCCCAATAGCTTAAACCTGGTGCTCCAGATCCAATGCAACTGACAGTTCATGCATCTGAGTCATGGCTTGAGTTTTATCGATAGTTGCAACTCGCCTCCTCTAGCCATTCAAGGACATGTGGACAATTTGGTCCAAGGGCATAAAATCCAAACCGAGCAGCATAATGTTGTTTTATAATCTCCCACATGTATGTTTGGCCAAGGCCCATGCGAATTCCCTTTGAAAAATTTTTCAACTTCATCATGATGTGGACAGACTCAGGTGAAATGATCTTCACCACAAATAAGACATGGGAATTTCAGTTTTCACTGTGGTTTTTTTTCAACAGCAGGTGGTGGAGTTTGTGTCTTGGGATGTTCATTATTATTATTGTTATTATTGGGTTTATTTTTTGTTTTCTTATTACCCCCAGATTGTTTTGAAGAGGCAGATTGAACTGCATTCACCTCAGAGATTTGAGTCGGGAGGGAGGTAGACGAGAGTGAAGTCGAACTGGTAATGTGTGTTGAAATAGAGCAATTTATTGTTCCAGTTGACTATTATGTGGATTGGGTTTTGACGGTACCGATAACTCCATCTGCATGTGCCATGGAAGAAGGTTTTGATGGATCAGTAGGAGTACGGGTAGCATTTGGAATCAACTCATACAAAGTACCATATTGGGATTAAACCAAATCTAAGTACTGTGCTCAAGCAATGGATTCTTCCTCAGTGACTACACCACCCATGGCGACCTCACGAGCAATCGGGGGTAAAAGAGATTTAGTAAACCACTATGCAATGGTTGGTCAGGAGTGGTTGCTTTAATCAACCTTCATCATCGTCTCCACTCATGAATGTGATCAGAGATATGCATGGAGTTTGTTTGATGAAGGGAGGTTAAAATTTCAGTACCTGTCTTGTAACGGATGGGTAATTGAAAATGCGTGAGAAAATCCATAGAGAGGGAGTTGAAATCTTGAAAGGAACCACGTTGAAGTTTAATTTACCATTTGGCTGCAGAGCCCGTGAGTGTGCGTTGGAAGAGACGTAAATGTATAGAATCATCCATCAATGAGTTTGATGAACACCATAAATGGAGTGTCATCACATGGTTGTTTGGGTCTTCTCCAGGTTTATTGTCAAATTTGGGGATGTCAGAAGGTAATTTAGCAGGAATTACTAGCCAAAAAGGAAAATGCAAAATGGGATCATTTGTCAACCGAGACAAGTCTGGTAGATCTAGAGTGGCAAGGAAGGGTAATTGTCAGTTAACCTGAGGGTGACACTGTTGTGGCATAGGGACACCAGTGGGGCCATAAACTAGTTGAAGTGGATAATTGTATCCTGTAGGCCCTCCCATATAAGGTTGTTGTTGACCGGTATAAACATGATTCAATGGTTGTTGAGGAACATTCATGAGTGGGGAAAAACCCGATGGATTCTGAGGAGTATAGGTCGGTTGATTCGGTTGTGGGAGATGACCAGTTGGCCCTTGAGGAGGGTAAACAGTTTGTCCCTGAGGAGGGTAAACATTATCCCCTTGGGGAGGATGAACATTAGATCCTTGGGGAGGGTAAGGTTGTTGTCCCTGAGGACCCGAGGTGGAATTTGGGACACCCGGATAAGGTTGACCAAAATATAGTCCGATAGGAACATGATTTGATACTCCTCCTTGTGGGTTATGGTATGATTTCCCCCCATGGTAGAGTTGATTAAAAGTACCTTCTGAAGGTACTCCCCAGGATTGTGTAGGGTGTTCGACAAAAGGAGGTTGGCCCTCTGCCATAGGTTGATTTACAACTGTGGTTCTACCAGTAAAGGGAGGTTGTCCTCCGAAAGGAACATGCAAACTTGGTTTACCCCAAAGAGGGGTAGGCCCACTAAAGGATGGTTGTCCCTCGGGAGAGATAGGTCCATTAGATGGCAGTTTCCCCCCAGTCGGGATATGTCCCATAGTTGGTTGTGTATGTCTAGCAAGGCTATGCATTCTCTGCTGTAAAGATGTTCCAACATGATCTTTTGGAACATGAGGAGCTGTAGTGTGAAAATGTGTAACGGTGGGAGTAGCGGTTGAAGTGCCTTGTGTATGATGAGAAGTGACAAATCCAGCATTGAGGTGGACTTGTGCTGACATAACAACAAGATCAATGACTTGTTCGATGGGATGATCAATAGTCTAACTAGATGGTCCTGCCTCAATGACAAGAGGGTTGTGAGGATTAAGAGGTTGTCGAATATAGTCAAAATGCTCATAAAGATCATGACCCGGTGGAGATCTCCATACAGAACGAGTAGGTGTTTGAAGTGGATCTACTACATCAGTAGGACGAACGAGGGTCTTAAAATCATCACAAAAAATTGGTTCTGTGGATCCCATATATGTCTCAATAATTGGTCTCAATGGAAAACAAGGGACTTCTTCTTCTATAATATTACCAAATGAGTCTAATTGAACCAAGAGTGGTTCAATAGGAGATTCTGACACATGTGTAGTATGAGGAGTGGGATCCTCAACCGTAACCAAGGATCCTTCCGAATTTTCTAACAAAGGAGTAACATCACTCCCAATGTCAGAGCGATTTTCTACCTCTTCATGGTAGATGTCTTCTGGTGAATTAGGAAGTAAGGGTTTGTAGCCTTCTGGAGGCATCCCTTGCATCCTACATGATTGACGAAGACCTTTATCATCTATAGGCTCAATCTTGAAAAAATATCCAAACAACAACACACTCTAAAAAAATCTAGAAGAACCAACAAGCAAACAAACCTTCTCTCAATGATCGTACTAGTTGGTGATATGAGAGGGTGGAACAATTACAATGGTGATGTGCTTAACGAACTTACACCTTGATGCAAGATTCCACACAGTAATTGTGGATTTACCCTCCAAGGAGCCCGAGTGAGTTTGACCACCATCCGTTCCAGGTACAGTGAAGACTTCCCTTCACCGTCACCTTGTGAAAATACCCTAAATATTATGGCTACTAAAGACACCAACTCACAGTCATCCCCTGAGCGGGTACAGTCAACAGTCCAGTCTGAACGTATGGACATGATAACAAGTCCAGAAGTCTTTGAGAGAATTGAGGACAAGTGGATCGGTAGAACTCCAGAGGACCCCGAACCGATTCAGAATTCATGAAGCACTGAGACCAAATGAAGACAATTGGACCTCAAGAAGAACCCCCAATATACGATCTTACTACTACGAACAGTTAAACCGCGGAGGGATAATCTTTGTGGCTCTCTCGAATGCAACCTCATGCATAATCCCTATGTGAGAGGAGGATCCCATATATTATTATACAAAAATTGGATTTTCTCTCGCTATCACAAGATGCTAATGTTTGTTTTTAATGCTTTAGAGAGTTGTACTCACAGCCTAATCCAAAGTGCTAATCCTAGTCTAATGTTGGTGGAAGAATCTAAAAAGAAAAAGTTTCTAGATCAATTTTAATTAGCGTTGATTTTTGTGGTTGTTCTTTACTCAGAGGTGCATGAGAGTGAAACTGATGATATTATGACTCGATTCCCAAAAAGGCATAAGAAAAATGATAAATAATCGCTTCTTTCAATGAACTTCTATTTATGGGAAGGAGAATTATTTTTTTTTTTCACTATCAAACACAAAAATGCAGAGATTTCATGCAATTGCTTTCAACAAGAATCCAATTCAATGCTAAACTATTCAGAAAATGATTCTAATATCGAAAATCCAATCATGAAAAGATATCTCTTTATTTAAATATGAACTTTAATTGATTTTATTTGAAGCTTCTTATGCCAACCAGATTTCACTATTTGTAGTTTTAGACAATTGGAAGCAAGTATCATATAAACAAAAAGAACACTCTCACAGTGATCAAACAAGAAGGAAAAAAAAATCAAACTTTTCAAAAAGAAACCAAAACTCAAACAAGAAAAATTGCTTGGAAAGATATAAATCAAAGACCAAATGGAACAATACAAAGTTCTATGGACTTCCTTGTGACAACTTTCAAACAATCAGATGAACGAGAAAGTATCAAAAACCAACTCAAGGTCTCAAAGAGGAAGAGTGATTCCAAAACAAGGAAAAATATTAAAAACCCAAACAAAGAACCAAAAAATCTTAGAAAGAAAAATGTTGCAAGTTTTATGGAAGATACACACTGATTGAAAAAGTTTCGATTAGAAGGAAAAAACAAAAAATTACACCCAACAAAGACATACAACAATTTTTCAATAGAAGGAAAAATCGACGTTCTAGTTATATAAGCACCATAGCGCTATAGCACTCCCTAGAGCACTGCAGGGGAGTGTAAGGGAAGAGGGGCGCTATTTTCTGAGAATAAAAAAGTATCAACCCAGAAAACAAAAACTCAGGAAGGCTTGATCATCAGCCTTTGTAAGATAACTTCGGAACTAACAACACATGTACAAGAGGAAAAGCACAGTGAATAGGATTTTAATACGAGCAAAGACTAATACAATACCAAGGAAAGAAACCAAAACTGAAAGCTTCGATCCCCAATGGAGTCGTCAATTTCTGTTGTAGGAAAATTACCTTGCAGACAGGTGAATGTCCTCTTGGATCTTAGACCCCTATGACCAAGACAGAAAGATGCTAACATTGAACAATGACATTCCTTTAAATATAGCTAAACTAGTCAAGGGAAAAGAGGAAGAAAGCATGAGTACCTTTTTCTGGAGTTTGTCCTTGCTCAGTCCAGGTTGATCTTGATCTTCAAGCCTTTTAATGAGTTCTGCAATTCAATAGACAACAAAGACAAAACATACTTCCTATTCTACCAAGATTAGTTTAAAACTAGATTCATCAAGAAGAGACAAACCCATGCAAATGTAGACAAACTTGAAGGAAACAGGCCAAGCATATATATTAATGAGAAAAAAATAAGGTGCTTACAAACTGTAGATGCAGATGCAACAACCTCACCAAATCCTCCTTGTCCAACCCCTTGCTCAAAATATCCACGATCAGAATGACAATACTTTTCACTGATTATTATCCTTCTTTCACCATGATATTGCCTCCTTATATAGGCTTTGAGAGGCTCAAAAACCTTAGATAGTCTTGGGATAGGTTGAGGATATGAATCCATCAGTTGTGGGTTTTCCCTTAGATCCATACTTTAACTTGGATTCGAGCCAAACCGACTCGGATGCTTCTTATTTGTCCTTAGAGATAAGGGGGATTCTTCCCCAAAATTCTCTCAACAGATTGATACTCCCTCAAATTTGGCCATAGAGCGGTACGATGCTCCCTGCTAAGAGGACAATGAGCATTAGCCTTCCTTGCAAGTGGGAAGGGGAGCTTTGATCTCAAAAAATACTTTTAGGATGATTATTCCTCAAGGTTAAAGCTTGTAAACTTTGCCAAATGATATATTTTCCTTTTCTAACAAGTCTTAGAGGATATCCCAAGTGTACTTATGATGTCGTCCACGATGCGACACATGCGAGACGAAGATATGATTTTTGTGACACTTGTGACAATGAGACATTATCAAAGTGAGTAATTTTGATGTGTAACAATTAGATTTAGGACTTTTTCATTGCATATTCATTTACCATCATCCCTAGCCTAACGCCTTAAATATGTTGTTTAGAATCATCTTTAACATCATTTATTGCTACATTAATTTCATCTTCAGCCATTAGGTTTAACATCTTGCATCTACTTAACATAGTTTCATGCTATTTAATTTCAACAATCATTAGCTAATGGTTTGTTAGTTTTTTATTTAAAATTTGGAATATATTTCATTGCATCCTTACTAATTTTAGGACTGTTTACTTTTTGTTGTTATAAACTTGTTATATGCTAAAGTATATCATCTTTTACTCAAGTTTTATTACATCCTTTTCTTTTCTTTTGATAGCTAGTGTTTTGGGGCATTTATTTTATTCTTTCAACTTGATAATTGTCATTGTCCATAGTGTGTTTTTGGATTTAGAACTACGTAAGAGACATAAGATTTCCTTAGAACACCCCTTCACACACACACACATTTAATTTTCTTTTTCTAATTCACCTTGACCTTGCCTTGAACCTTGACCTAGCTAGTGAAGTAACCAAGATAGGCATCGTAGACTTGTTTAGCCTTGTTGTAGGATCCTTTGAGGTTACTCGAGAATCCTCCCTTGTGTTGGATCTCTATCCTTCACTAAAATGAGGGAAGTAATTGCTTAGGTGACAGTGGAAAATACTTCCATATATGTTAAAGTAGTCAAGCACCTTGTGAAGGCTTTGCACAAGTGCTAGATTTTGTGATAACATTGTCCAAGGATCTTGACATGTGACGTTGACTTGAGGGATGATGGATTTTGGTAGATGGATTATGATCTAGAGTTATGTTCCTTCATATACATAGGTGGTTATCATTCTTTTGAGATTTGAGATGTTGTGATAACATCTTGTGTTATTGGATATAATGATACATCTACAATGTACAAGACCTACATTCTAGAACAACGAAAGACTATTGTGAGAAGAGATGTGAAGTTTGATTAGGATGTCAGATATTCTAGTTCAAAGGATTCTCCCTCAAACATTGAGGAGAAAGAAGATGTGTTGTACATCTCTCTGATATATCGTCGATATTCCGATAAATTCCGAGTTAAACACTTGTCCAATATATTCGAAATATTTCGAGATATTCTGAGTTAGACCCCTTTCTTACGACATTTTTAGAGATATTCCGATATTTTCCGCCGATGTCACCAAGAAGTTACATTCCATACCCTCACCGATACTTTCCCCGAGATGAGATATACAACATTGGGAAGAAGATGTTGTTCCAACGACTATTTCAAAGACTTGAGATGAGATAGATTCAAGGGTGTAAAAGGTGAGATTATGGATGGATATGCCCTCACCTTCTACTCTAGCATTGGAAATTCCAAGGTGGCTTACCTGGACATGACAGGAGGCACTTGAATAGGTAGGTGTGTCTAGATCTTTAGTGAGAGCAAGTATTCCTACTAGGAGATATGCTAGCCAAGTTGCATTGGTTTCTTCACTCGTGGACCTACAAGTTGTTTTGAGGAGGTTTGGTATGATGCCCTGGTGGAGTTGTGTGATGGATGGGTGATAATTCCTTTTCAGAAGGTAGTGGTTGATTTCAAGATTGTAGCAAGTACATATTTGTAAATGGTAGGTTTGGTGGAGTGGTAGAGAGAGATGACTAGTGGTGGTGGAAACACTTACCTCGTAAAGGGAGTGTGTTAGCTTTTGGGGTTACTCTGAAAGTGTTTACACTATCTTTGGGGGTGCTTCATGAGATGTGGGGCACATGGTGTGTGATTATCCCTTGATTGATCCATGATGGACTTACACATTGTAGGTGGCTTACTCATTGGTTGCTAGACCTCACGTGGGTGTTTGATTGACATTCTTCCTTGGGGCATTGGATATTTTTAGACGACTTGGTGACATTCTACATGCTAGCCACATGTAGAGGTTTCTTGCTTGAAGAACACCCTACATTGGAGGAGGACCTTTTGGAATTTTGGAGGAGGGATTTGAGCCCTAGATAACGTTGGGATGTTTTCATGGAGTCTTGGAGTTGACTTGGAAATGCTTGGGTTGCGACAATGATTGTTGTAATGTCCCTTTCCAAATAGGAGCTCCAGAGAGGAGGATTAATAGTCTAAACCACCCCGTTAGACTATAGCCAGGGCCAGAAAAGGGGTAAACAAGGTTACTAGAGGTCACTCCAGTCAAACGTGTTATCTTTGGAAAGTGAAATTGAGATAAAAGTGGTTAAAAGAGATTTTAAGTCATTATGAGCTAAAAATAGAATAGATGAGCTAAAATTAGAAGTCAACAATGAATTAGGGTTTCATATTCTGATGAAGGAATCATTTGGGGTGCATTTTCTAGACTTGGAAGTGAAGAAATTTTGGTGGACACATTCAGGGTTCCCAAGCGAGCATTAGATCAGACTCAGGGAAACCCTTCAGACCCATTTTCTAGTAGGTTAGGGCAATCATTTTGAGATACTTGTCAGCCGATTCCGATGGTGGAATCACTAGGGCGCAGTTTTCTAGAGAGGGAGGGCCACATTCCCCCTAGGGGGATCCATTCAGGGTCCAAACACACAAGCAGAGGGGTCGGACAGTCACCAGGACTATGAGGAAGAGAAGGGTGCATTTTTTGGGACAATTTCCAGGCATTTTCGAGAGGTATAGCCACCAGGGTGAACTTTCTAGACTTGCAACAATTGTCGTACGAGCTGGCATATCCACAACAGTTCTTCATCTCATCCATTGCATTCCACAACATTCTTTGAGTATCGGGTATTATTGTTTTACTTGCTTTTGTATTCCGGTTAAGATCCTTTTGTCATTGATCTAGCTGAGTGAGTCATCTTATTCATCCACATGCGACATTTTTACTCCACGAAGATTTCATAATATAAGCTTTGCAATCTTTTGTCACCATTATTATTTGAAGGCTCATTTATATGCTGTAAACAATTAATCTTACACACACATTAGTAGAGTTTCCTAGACTAGCCAAGTCAAGAACATTGCAATTGTGTAGGTGGAATGGAATGAAGGAGTCAATTTCCTAGGAGGTATGTTGGAGCATTGGAGACTTTCTTGTGGATTGTCATCACCTTGAATTTTGACACGTGTCACTTGTAGAGGGAGCGGTTCACATGTGTGAACCTACTTATTTTATGTAGGTTGATTGTAGTGGATTAGGTCCACTTATTATTGTAGACATCCCTTCACTTCTCATATAGATAGAGGAAGGAGATATTTGTTCTTATCATCATCATTGTACTATTTTCTTTGTACTTGTATTATAGGAGTAAGGATCTAGTGTTCATGAGGAAACCCTAGGAGACATTATGAAGAGGAATGAGGACATATTTGTTGGGAGATTGATCTTGTGAGATACCAGGGTTTGATCTTGGGTACAAGATGTTGGAGATGATGATCTCATGATCATCAATGCTTAGAGAGATTACATCTTATATTTATTGGGTTAGAGATGTAGGAGGAGCGCTACTCTCTCTCTCTCTTGTTCATTCTTCATTGTACTTTATCTCTCTTGTATTGAGGCACTAGGGTTTTTTGAGAATTCTTGAAGTATAGGGTTAGGGTTTGATCCCTAAGAAGTAATTGGAGTTAGGTTTTGTAGATAAACCCTAAGTTGTATTTGAGGAGGAGGAGAAGAGGAGACACCTTGCATGAGGCCAAGGAGGACTTGCTAGTGTGACTCTAGTTTGTTGGAGTATCATTGGTGGACCTAGGTTTTTTCATGTTCTTCCCTAGGTTTTGGAGATATTGGAGGGTTATACCACCTTATATTAAGCCAAGAGTATGTACTTGAACTTCATATTTTATCTATACATGTGAAGCTTTCATCCATCCAAAATTGTCCTATTGCATATTTAATTTTCAGGTATCATTCTCTTCGTGGTTTGGTAATTTTCAGCACTTATATATCTTGTTGATTTGACATAAGTCGAGGTTGAAATTATTAAGGGTTTAACATTGATATTGAATACAATAGAACATAATTTACTGCTATAATTATTGTTGTCATAAAGTGACTTTCATATCTAGTTTATGCATGATAAGATTGCCCTAGAATGTTGAAACTTGTGGCATAAGCTTGATATATTTTCTCTTGAATTGCCTAGTGGATTAGGGTTGTTAAGAAGTGAAATATAATCCACTATTTCTATTTTTTTATTATATTTCATATCATCCCTAAGGATGTGAATTGTCAGGGAATATCTGGGAAACTCTAGGAAAGAGGTGAAATTTCTGAAGTTGCATTAAAGCTTGAATTTTGGAAATTTCTATAGCTAATCTAGTAATGAGCCCTCATGCTCCTGCCCAAAATAGTGTGTAAATCCTTAAGTGGGTACTTTCTTTCTGCTAGGAATGGAGAGGTTTCATGCCAAGAATAACCTCCTAATGGTGTGCCCTCATTGTTTTCATAATTTTGTCAGAAATATGTCATAAATATGCAACAAGTTTGCTACCAAATACGGTCCATAAATAGTAGTGTAACTGCTCTTCTAATGCACCATGCTCATATCTAAAAATTAGGAGTGTAAATCCATCCTTCAAAGTGTGTCGTATTGTATTTCAATAATAGGATATAACCCCTCTCTAATGCAATGTGCCCTCCATGAGTCAAAGATGAAATAGGAGTGTAACTCCTAGTGAATGCACCCTCATTACTTAACCAAGATTAGTCAATGTGCAATTGTTGAATGAGGCACTCTTTGTCATGCACATGCATTCTAAGCATAAGAAACTGAACCTGACAAATTTCTTTTAATAAGAATAGAAATATACAAGCATGCATCCACCTGTTGTAATTAGCATAGAAGCAAGGTCAAATTTGGCATGAAAGGAAACCCCCAACTTGGCCATCAACCAACCTATTGCACAGCTAGAAAGAGGACAAAATCATTGTTTTATTGAAGGTTGACCCTATCACACAAGTAACAATGCCACAATATTGAGTAACCATTGGAAAATATCCCAAGAAAGGATGTTGAAAAGTAGGAGCAACAACACATCTCTTCATGATGGCACACAAATTAGGGAAAAAATTACCATTCAACAATGCTACTTCCCTGAGTGGTTTTTTCTTGAAACACTCATAAGATTCATTCACAAGTTTCAGTAATTATTTTATAGTATCATGAACTTGATTTAGCTCAACATCAAAGACATTGGCAGGGAATTCAACCTCAATCATTATGTTCCAAGGTTCCCTTTGTAAATGCTCATAACCTAGCTTGCCCTAATTTTTTTACCCCTAGATTAGATTTATGCCACCCTCCAAGGAACAATCAAATTCTTGTAATATTGTGCACTATCCAAACATGTTAATATTTATAAGGTTCAATCTATACTCCTTGGGTACTCATCAAGGCTATCTTCAAGATCAAAGCCTATAACATTAAAGTACCTAAACATAGTCACCCATTGATTTGAGCTTATTGTGCAATCGTTAGTTGCTTCCTTTGATACTTTCTTATCTTCTCATAGAAATTAATAGACACATAGGGAATATCTTCAATTATTGGCAGTGTCTCCAGTTTTCCATACGCTACATGGGTGTTAGGACAAATAACTATCATCACATTTTTTTGCAATCATTGCCTCCAAAGAAATTTGTTGTAACGTTAAGATAGTTATGTTAGTACCTTAGCAAATCAAATATAGTATCCCCATAAGCAATAACATTAAATATGTATGATTGCATCATAAGCATAAATGAATCAATGTAATACTTGAACAACTCCTAAATTTGTTAGAGACAAATCTATGTAATACTTGAATAGCTCAGCAAAATGGAAAACAACTAAAGACATGACACAACAAGCATAGGATTATTAGGGATTCCAAGAAAAGAAGCATGGGCTAGAAAAAATTTGAAGAGGAAGATGCATAAACGAAGGGATAAAAGTACTAAGGAATGAACGAATGAGAATTTGGCCGAGGGTGAGGTTTTAAGCAGAGAAGCTTTGCCTGACGCATATGATTAGTAGATTTTAAAGAGATGGTACTCAATGAATAGACCACAAGAACCCTTTCCATCCCATCAAGCGAACAAGGGAATCATATCATTGAGAAAGAGATTTGTGATGTTGTTGGCACTAAAGATTACACCCTTGGAATCTTGGTGCCAACTTCAACATCTACATATAGCATAAGAGCATATGATTCAAGGTGAACTTTGTCATATCTACATGCTCTATTTTTGCTTCCTACTCATAATCTTGCAATACAAGTAAAGAAAGTGTTCGATTCAATTGCACAAATAGTGGTTTTATCAATAGTAGTTGGACAAACTTCAATAATAGCTTATACTACTCAATTCATTAAGCACCATAGGAATTCCATTCAAAATCATAGTAAGCCCGAGGGTATAGAGATGGTTACTTCAGGAAGCTCTACGGATGTTTTGTAGCTACACTTGGATGTCTAATGGAACACATTTCTAGCTTGAGGGTTTCACACTAGAATATCTTTGATATTTGGATGTTGATGAAACTGATAGGATACTTAGAGAATAATATTATGCTGGCTACCTAATGTACTCAATGTTACACAATCAAATCAACGTGGAATTGATGGAGCTACATGGAAAAAAAAGAGAGAAGAACACTTACATAAGTTTTATATCAGGACTTGTGTAGTAGACATAAAGATGAGAAATTTGTCATGTCAGTGCAAGCTAAAGGTTGTGTCACATAAGCGCAAAGTTCAACATTCACCTTTCAACTTCACAAATATATTTGAAGATTGTGTCCCTGAGATACCTATTATAATATTTATGGAAGAACTATTATGATTGATTAAGCGTGATGAATGTAAGCCTTAAGACTAAGACCTTCAAATATAAGAAAGAGAATTGAATCACATTGAAAAGTTTGAATCATTACAAGTCCTAAATTTTCACTATCAACAATATAAGACCCTCCAATAATATGGGTTTTTTAACCAATTTGGAGGAATTTGATGTAAACTTCAATGAACTAGTATCTATAACATAGAGTTTGTGCCTTAGCCCCAATCTCGTTAAGCTGAATGCTAGCAGTGATTTCACTGACTTACAAAATCTCCCATGATCTATTTAAAATCTTGAGATGCTTGAGGAATTAGATATCAACAATAATCAAATAAATGCCCTACGTGTCTGACTCTTTTCCTATGCTTACAAACCTTCAAATTTTACGTGCTAAAGAAACATCGTTGGAAATACCAACAATACATATAGTTAAAAGAGGACCTAATGTTGTTGCATAGTTTATGATTGATTATGCAATGATAAAAGAGACTAGGCCAACCCTTGAGGGTTAGTTCAAGTGGTTACGAGCTAGACATGAGATCTCTCCCCCAAAGTTAGGGAGGTCATGGTTTCAACTCTCTTGATCCCCTTGGGGTTAGGATCTGTAATAAAGGCTGATAAGTTACCCCATTTACTACACATGGATGATGGGGAAGTAATCAGAGAATTTTCCATGAGGTGTTTTCCTTGGGAAAAAATTGAGACTAGATCAAAGGGAAATTGGTCAATGCTTTTCTCATATTCGAAAACAACGCTTTTGTGAGCCTTTTGGGGTCTAACTTTGAGTTATTGCAGTAAGAAAAAAGCAATGGTTCTTATGAATATTACTATTGGGCTTACCTATGTATTATTAGTCTTGAGTCAACCTGTATTAATAAATTTTGTAGCAAACCTATGTGTATTTCTAAGAATAACAAGTATTTATATATGTCTTACAGTGTTGCTTTCATTAATAAAGCATATTTCTCTTTTGTAAAGAAAAGGTGTTGCTAATGGTTTGTTGACTCAATGCCTTTGAGAAACAAAGGTTCCTTCTTTTAGTGTTGCTAGGAAGCAAAGGTGGGAGTCACTCTTTTAAAGGAGAATTAACTAAAAGAAGCGCATACTCACCAACATGCATATGGGTTGATGGAGAGCACACTACTTCTGGCCTTTTTAAAATTGATATGGGTAGTAATAGTGCACTTTTATAGTGGATATTTTAAGGTCGTTTCATGTTATTCTTAGCCATCATTTAAAACACTACTTTTGTTTGTGTTAAGTTCAACGATCAGAAAGAGAAAGGTGCGACAGTTCTAGGACAATTTTCCATGGTTTAAATCACTAGTTTAGAGGGGTTATTCTTAGTTGTTTAGAGCACCTTCCTATTGTGCTTATTTTGACATGAAGCTGATCTAATTATGGTTGTGCTTTACCTCACATTTACATATTATTAAACACCATATTTGAGGAGCAATTATTCACTGTTGGGCACTCAAGTTGATGGTTGTTTGGGCTTTTTGGAGAGCATATTTTCCACTTTGAATAGAACTATTCTAGTCAAGATGAGGGCACCCCATTTGGGGATATACTTGGCATTACCCATTAGTTATTTCAATAAATAAGAGTGCCATAATGGAGGGGTTACGCACCACCTATAGTCTATTTTTAGTAGAAGGAAGCGCTCGACCTTGTAGGCCCTTAAAATGTTGCTCGATAACAACCCATGGAAGTTTCCATTGTTCAACAACAAATTGTTGCCAAATAATATTTCAGGAAATGTGTTAAAAAAAATAAAAAAACATTCAGATGTATAAACAGGGCAACCTTGTATAGTGGAAAAAATAAGAAATAAACACTCCATAGTAATCACAAAACAATGGGAAAACCACAAACTAAAATGCTCTTTATCCATTTGAGGACCAAGACAATGCCATAACTTGGAAGCTTCAACCCATTTGGTATCTATGAATTCGAATGGGGATGCAATTTTCCATGATTAAATATCATCTCTTCTTTTTTCTGCAAGAAGTATATTATATACTCGTGATTGTCAAGGACCTTGGTGACCACATCAACCCACCACCAATCATTCTCATCATAATCAACTTCCTCATATAGATTAAACTAGTCTTTGCTCTGACCACACCCACTCACCACCCATCATTGTCATGAGCATCAACTTCCTCATACATATTAAATTGGTCTTTACTTTGATCTAGAGGGCTTGGCTTTATGTGATAGTTATCTACTTTCTCCCTTGTCTATTTTGTTTCATCTTCAACACTCATAAGGTCCCTGTACTCCACTATGAACCCTGCTAGAACCCTGCCCTTGTTTTTTACATACTCCACTATGAACCCTGCCTCCTATTTTTTTACAAGTCTTGCACAGAACCAAGCCCCTCTAAACCCCTCTTCATCAGTGGAAACCTCTACCAGCTCACCATTGCTCAACTTCATTTTTTCCTCCTTACTTAAAAAAACTCTACAAGATCAAGGTGGGCTTCACTAGCATAGGAAAGAGAATTAGGCATTTTCTCACTCAATGCTTCACCAACGTAGAAAGAAGACAACAAATCAATGATGGGTAGGTACCATGACATGATGAGTATAATTCATGAGTCTTGTCGATTGTGAGGATGCAATGTGATCTATTAATTACTTACTATGAACAACACTGGGAAACAACCATCAGTTGCTCAGATTAACAACATTTGTTATGTTTTCAGAGTGTTTGAAGATGGTAAGAAATACTCTATTTTTCAGATTAACCTCCACCACCATATTCCATCTATGGTGGCATTGAATTCCATATCTGGTGGCATGCAATGCCTTCATTCACATGTAATTTCTTCAAGAAAATCCAAGAATGCTCGAGAGCCAACAAAACCAAGACTTCGAGGAAACAATCAGAGCCAATGGAAAGACCCAATAACGCCTTCATTCAAGCAAAACCAATACAAGTAAACCAAGAGATGCATTCATCATTCGATGTATACAATTCTGGGGAAATCAAGGCTTCAAGATGAACAATCGGAGCCAACCAAAATGGAAAGAATTCTTGATTTCAAAGCAACGAAAGAATGCTAAACATAATCTCAATCAACAAAAGTGCTAAAAGCATCCACGACTACAAAATCCCATAAAGTATCCATGACTGCAAAAGCCCAAAAAATAATCCACGACTGCATATGACACTTCACCAACAAGGAACTCCATTACCACTAAATCATATAACTAATATTATTATTATGAGAAATCAATAATTTATAAATGCTTTGATAATAATATAGTTTTTAATAAAATAAAATAAGATTATTTTTATTTGTTTGATTGCATTGAGAAGTACATTATACATTTCATATTATTGAAATATGTAATGTTTTAATACATGTATTTAAAATAATAATAATAAAGACCTCAGCGGGATGTTATGATTAATAACCGAGAGGGTGGAGGCTAGAGCATATAGCGGCTCAAGCCCCCAAAAGAGAACGTGGAGACTACCTTATATCTCCTCCATGGTCTAAGCATTTACCACAATGAGCTTCCAAATCATGCGAAGAGGTTAATGCCATTGCTTCACAGTATTGTCAAAGACATGGGGAATTACTCTAGGCACACTTCAGTTGTAATGGAAATAACTCTATACCATCTGCAATGTAATTGTGAGATGACCTCAAAGTGGGATGATGATCGTTTTATTAATGAAAAACCTCCCCTGGCTCACAGTAACATTCGTATCAATTGGCTATGGTTTAGATGTTTGAATTTATGCTTCTCAGAGGTTGTTGGCATATCAATGGGCACCATGTCGCATGTCCTTGAATGAGGTCACTCTCAAAGGGGAAGGGGTTCTCACCGATGAATGAGTAAGTATATAGAAAGAACAAATCTCTCTGTCAAGGCTCCATAGAGAGCCATTGTGGCTTCACTTGCCCAAAATGCAGAATTAACCAATGATTCATCCATGCAGGAGGTAGCTCTCACCTGGGGGCGCAGAGTTGAATGGTTAGATGCAGAAGGCGAGTCCTCGAGTTTTGATTCTCAACCCAAATCTTCTCTGATGGTGATGAATAGGGTACAACACTCCATTTTGTATGGCCCTAGTGAATTTCATGCTTGAAATCATCCCTACAGTACCCCTAACTCTGCGTCGATGACCTGGAGCAATGTCAACTCTCCAAGCAATTTCAGTTCAAAGGAGGAATACATGAAACTTCTTTTCGAGACTCGCAGTGAAGTGGCCAATTTTAAATACAAAATTGAACAACTAGTTCAGAGAATTTCACTATTGGTGGCTCTGCATGCTCGCCCAACTCTCTAGAGGACTGCATCAACTTTCTCTTCCCAAGACGCCATAAAATTGAACATGTCTATTCTTCTATCATCAAGTAGAAAAGTCTTTTTTTCGGATGGCCAGGCTTCGCCTCTAGGCTAGTAGTGGTTTCTACTTTCTAAATAGTTTTACTTTTACTTTTATAGATCTAGCCTTAGCCTTAAATAACAATGCAATTTTGGCAATACCACCTTTTAATAAAAACTATAGCTCCTCCGAATTTCAGTTGTTATATTTTTTGACCCCACAGGTTTGTTCATACATTGAAGTCTATTGGAGCTGAGTTGGTTTCCTCTCATGGCAACTTAGACTATAGCTGACTTGGTTTCCTCTCATGGCATCTGAGATTCCAACAAACTATATGTGTAAACTTATTATTTTATAGCTAATAATATAATGTTTTCTTTCTAAATAATAATAATAATAAATAATAAATATTTAAACATTATTTAAAAAACAAATTACTGTTGAGTCCCCATTTTGACATGTATAATGCCTTATCTTACCTTGTATTCAAGCCCTTTTTTCCTATGATATAAGCCTATACTTGATTGTTTCCTCCAAAAACATACCTAATTACCTTGTTCATGTACATAAGAGGTAACTTATGATTAAAGCATGATTTCTTTAGTTTTATTGAGTTAATTCAATTAAATTCTTGATTATGTATGATCCTAATCACTTTGACTCTTAAGCAACATGATCTGGTACCCAGTCTATTCCGGTACCAGCCTGTGCTAATCCGGTACTAGACATAATTCGAAATTTTTGAATGTTCCTAGAAGAACATCGGGCTCATGGGTTTTGTCCAGAATGATATTTTCATGAGGACATGTGAGTCAGAATTCACCCAGATCGCACGTGTGGACCTCCATCTTAGGGGGAATGATTCTACCAAAATTATCAAAAAAACTCAAACTGCCAACTTGCGCCTCAATTCCGTGCATATGGTATAAGATCTAGAAATTCTAATACATGGGTTTTGTCCAACATATGACAAATTGAGTAAAACGCAAGCCGGTTTTTTAAATGGGAATTGGTTTGGAAGATATGGGTGGGGGACTAACTCGAATCTGCCCAAATTGTTAAAAAACACAGATTTTTGGGATATATCCTAAAATTGTAAAAATTATTTTCTTAGTTTGGGGATTCGGTTTCATCCATTCCTCCATGGATTTTATGTATAAATAAGACCTCATAGGTCTGAGTACAGAGGAATTGTTATGGTGTAATACTCGTTCTTGAAGAGAAGAATAGTTATGTTGTAGGATTAGTTTTTGAAAACTATTGATTGTACTATGTTTTTCTAAAGTAATGAGATAAGCTGCAATTCATGGATTTCACATATATGTTCAAGTCTTCTTCTCTGTAAGTCTTTCTTAAGCTTCCTTGTTGGTATGGCAAGGGCCCACCGACCCAATCAAGGTAAGCTTCATTGTATTTTATTTGTAATTATAATTCTAGATTTTTGTGTGATTGTGTGAGTGTGAACATTTAACAATTGTAGTGTTGTCAATGATTTCAAATACATTTTAAAGTTCGGCATAGAATCCTTTTCTTCTGAATCAGTGTGAGTAATTAGATATTGGACAAAATAGATAGTTTCATTTTCTACTTCTACATGTTGACATTTAATTGATAAGAATTTGATGTGTGGAATTGCTAAGCAAAGAGAGTGTTATTTTGAATTTGAAAGTGTGGTGTTCTCAGTGGTACAGGAACCATAAGACTTCATCTCTCACCTTCATGTTTCATGTAATGAAGTATTTCAAGCATATTGATTGCCTCCTGTATTGAAGAAGATTTGATTGGAATTGATAGGGTTATGATTGTTTTCCTTCTAAGAGTGTTTAAAGTTGATTGTTGATTACTATTTTCAATTGCTACAGGGAACAAGATCTGATTTCATCTCTTCATTTCATGAGCCATCAATGAACAGTTTTGTCACCTAAGAAAGAACCTTTCGGTTCATTGTTTTTTTGAGAAGTTTTGTTATCCGTTTTCTCTTCTAAGTTTGGAGTGGTATTGTTGAAGTGTGCCCAGATTTGCTTGCTAGTTGTTGTTAAGAGTAATAGCTACAGATAACTAATTTAAAGTCCATCTTTCCATTTCATGAGCTTGTAAATGGACAAGTCATTATCTGAGCGAAATCTTTTGAGTGCATGATTGCAAGTTTTGCTTTCTAATTTATGAATTGTGTAAAGAGTGTTAGCTTTGAAAATAGAGTGTTTTGTTATTGTTGGTTTTCTTATCTAAGCTATACTAAACAGACATAGGAACCTATCTGTTATCGACACATATAGTGCATCAACTCTTTTGATTACGAATCCCGGTTGATCATTTATTTTTGGTAATATATTATGCAAATAATTGCACCAACATTTTGGCGCCGTTGCCGGGGAGTTGTAAACGGTAATAGGTAGTATTAGAATCAGATTTATTTAATGGTTTGGGATTGGTTTTATGGATGAACTAAGGGCGGAGAGAAGACGGTAAGATGTGTGGGAAGAAGCCAAAGTTAGGTTGTCCTCTCTTCTTTTAATGCAAGTGTGTTTTTCCTTCCTTTATGCAAAATTGTGTTTTCATGATGAGCTAACTTGTGTGAACAGATAACCTGGTGATAGCAAGGTCCCAGTAACACAAGGAGTTCAAGCTTGGTGTGTTTTGTTTTTGCAAATAGTTTTAAAATTCAGATCTTTGATGATAAATCATGTTTGGGGTGCTGTAAGAACCCCCCGAGTACTAATTTGTATTGCGAGACAGGGATAATCAACACGCTAGATTAATTCAAGGATGATCAAGATCTTGAAGCATGTTCCTCCAAGAACTTTCTCACATTCTGGCAATAGTTGGGATATCTGCCTCTTAGGAAGAGCATATCTTCACAGCAGTCAAGAATCTAGTTGTCTCTCCACTTGAAGATTTAGAAGTCCCGTCGGATTCATCTTGTCAATTTGTTGAAAGAATAAAGAATCATGAATAGAATTCAATGGAGAGCAACCAGTGGAACCTGAGATTGAGGATTCCTTAGCATGCCTCTCAGCAAATCCTGTATGTACTCCAAAGAACAATCATCTTGAAGAGGATAATCTGCATAACATGGTAGAGGAAGACATTCAGTGTGACCTAAACCAAGAAGAGAAACAAGAATATAGTGATCCTATTGAAATATGGTTTCAATTAGTTATTAGGTCACACCACTCTCTTATTCTTCATTATTGCTTGATCTCATCATCAAAGCAGTTGGTCCTTCATACTTTAGTATGCATTAAGATTTATCTTTTAAATCTGAGTATGGATATATTTCTAACCCTGTTACACACATGGCTTCACTGGAAGTATTCCTATACTAGAAGGGAATTTTCTTTTGTTCAATTAGAGTAGGATAGGTAAATAAATAATAAATGTTGCAATGGAACATATCTTTCATATTTTTCATAGATGGGAATGTCAAAAGCTAATAAAGAAATCGATTTAAGATTTTTTGTACCTATAGTAGTTTTCTTTCTAAAAGTTATGATAATTTTGTTTGGAATCTTATGAGAAGAGAATCTCTTCATCCTCTGAATGCACACATGATACTGGAAGGGTTTCAAAAGAGGAGAAGGCATCCTTGTCAATGGAAGATAACACTTAAGGGAGTGCTTCATGACCTATTTCTTCAAAATTCTTCTTTTTCCTTAAGTTGTTAAAAATGATGCATTCGTTCTTTATCATTACCTATCTATTTTAAGACCACTATTTCACAAGGATGATCAATTCAGTGATCTTTTTAATATAATTTGAAACTAAATGCTAATTCCAAACCATTTTATTCATAGCTAATAATTCAACTTTTGACGTTTTCCTTAAATTTTTTGTTTGTAAGCATGAATAAAAATCCAGTTTTAATTAGTTCCGTTGCATTGTTTTTAGCAAATGTTCACAACTCTCTGAGCAACCCTTTTTAGCATTTCACATTGTTTGCATGAGGCCATGCAAAACCTTAGGCATGGTGGAGTGGTTGTTGAAACCTTCATATTATTTTGCAACTTCCATCGGTGAGGCCAAATCAACATGTTCAGTGCTGGGATTTGATAGTCATTTCCATAATTTCGGTACCATTCTATTCCAGTAATGCAGAATTGCATTCATCCGGTACTGCAAACAATGTTTGTCTCTATGCTATTCTGGTATTGAAGCACAACCATGCATCCATCTGGTGCTCAGGCAATCTGGTACTGGTAATAAGGTGCTGGTAGTTCTAGTCATATATTCAAGTTTTGTTGCTCGATTTAAGTACTAGGACATATAAATTCAACATTTTTTTCATTTTACTAAAGGAATTAGACTAATTATGCAATAAACATATGGTTACTCTCAATTATTGCATGATCCCTACCATGAAATTTTGCAAGCCCTCCTATACATATCCTCTTATATTATCACTGAATTCCTTGGTGAAGTGGTTGTCATCATGAATGAGCAAAAATCATCCATCATATGCCCCTTGCATGTTCTTTCTATCAAGGATCATTTAAGTCTTGTGTTGAATTATTTTTACTCTCATGCACATCTTCCTCCTACATTTTTACACTCAACCTTGAATGAATCATCCTTGCTCTCCTTTAAGAATATATTTTCACATTTAGCTGCATATGATAATGGGTGCACTTGTCATATTACCTCATTATTTTGAAGAAGTGATTTCTCATTGAAATATCCATTGAAAAGTGGTGACACCATTATGTATAATACTAACCTAGTTGATTCAACAAGTTCTTATCCAAGTTTATCTTTACAAGTTTCTCTTGAGAGGTATTGATGAAAACCTCATGTGGTGGACCGCCCTTGCAAAACCGCAATAAACTTTCATGAGAACCCTAATAGGATTAACTAGAGGGACCTCTTAGTCATTATCCGAGATGTTCCATTGTACATTGAATATCTGAGATTTAAGTTGAATGTGGATGATGTCACCCTTGGGATAATTGCAAACAATTAATTATGTGCCTAATAAATCTAAAACACTCTCGTACCACCTGCCTTCCTTATTCTGTAAAACTGTCAATGAACAATATACACTATTCTAAATATTTTGAGTAATATAATAAAAAGGAAGTATCAAGAAGTACAAGTAAAACCATCGGGGCGCTGAACAGGCCTACTAGCAGCGGGGCTATGCTTGTATGGTACTAAGGTAAACCTGCTGGGGTACCGAACAGGCCTACTAGTAGAGGAGCTATGCCGGGTAAAGGGAGTTGAAAAACATAAAATGACACACTTAAAACTGAACAAAAACCCTTGGATCTCATTCTGAAGCAATCACTATCAAATCAAGGCTAGGAGATGACCTTTATATCTCTTGGATGATGTTCTTAAGAACCTTCAAGTATCCACTTTAGAGTTTTATCTTTAAAAAATAGGTTTGAACGAGAAGTGGGACCCTCAGTATGTGTAATTCACCTTACCTAAGCAAGAAGAGATTCATCTCTAAAAACTTGGATAAAAAACAAGTTAATCATCTTGGGATGTATTCCTTTATGTGTTCCTCTCTTCAAATGATATCTAAACTATGCTTATATCAATTTTTTTTTAAAGGTAATCTATCTAGGGGGGCCTATTAGTCAAAGTCATTATGAAAACTCTTGGTCACTATCCTATAATCATATTAGAGTCACATCCAACCCCTTTATCCTAACTTTGATCGAAAAAGGATTGGATAAGACTTAACGTCAAATCACTAACATATCTAATCTATTACTCATGACTCCACTTTTCCATCTTAACTACTTTTCCATGACTAATAATGTGAAGCATAGGCCAGGAAGTTTATATGTATGATAGGAAATTAAGGAACTAAAGAAAGGTGAAACTTCAGGGAATGCTTGATTGAGTGAAGAGTATCATCAATTTTGAAATTTTAAATATCATTGTTGCATGAGGACATGCAATGAATTAAGCATGGGGGAATTTTGAGTCTCCATTTTGACATGCATAATGCCCTATATTACCTTGTATTCAAGCCCTTTTTTCCTATGATATAAGACTATACTTGATTGTTTCCTCCAAAACCATACCTAATTACCTTGTTCATGTACATAAGAGGTAACTTATGATTAAAGCATGATTTGTTTAGTTTTATTGAGTTAATTCGATTAAATTCTTGATTATGTATGATACTAATCACTTTGACTCTTAATAAACATGATCCAGTACCCAGTCTATTCTGGTACCAAGGCTCCACCTATTTCGGTACTAGCCTGTGCTAATCCGGTACTAGACATAATTCGAAATTTTTGAATGTTTCTAGAAGAACATTGGGCTCATGGGTTTTGTCTAGAACAATGTTTTCATGAGGACATGTGAGTTATAATTCACTCAGGTCACATGTGTGGACCTCCAGCTCAAGGGGAATGATTCTGCCAAAATTATCAAAAAAAATCAAACTGCCAACTTGCGCCTCGATTTCCGTGCATATGGTATCAGATCTAGAAATTATAATACATGGGTTTTGTCCAGCATATGACAAATTGAGTATTACATGGGACATTTTTCAAAATTAGAATTTTTTTGGGAGATATGGGTGGGGGACTAACTTGAATCTGCCCAAATTGTTAAAAAACACAGATTTTTGGGATTTATCCTAAAATTGTAAAAATTGTTTTCTTAGTTTGGGGATTCGGTTTCATCCATTCCTCCATGGATTTTATTTATAAATAAGACCTCATAGGTCTGAGTAGAGAGGAATTTTTATGGTGTAAGATTCCTTCTTGAAGAGAAGAATAGTTATGTTGTAGGAATAGTTTTTGAAAACTATTAATTGTACTCTGTTTTTCTAAAGTAATGAGATAAGTTGCAATTCATGGATTTCACATGTATTTCAAGTATTCTTCTATGTAAGTCTTTCTTAAGCTTCCTTGTTGGTATGGAAAGGGCCCACCGACCCAATCAAGGTAAGTTTCATTGTATTTTATTTGTAATTATAATTCTAGATTTTTGTGTGATTGTGTGAGTGTGAACATTTAACAATTGTATGTGTTGTCAATGATTTCAAATACATTTTAAAGTTTAGCATAGAATCATTTGCATATGAATTAGTGTGAGTAATTAGATATTGGACAAAATAGATAGTTTCATTTTCTACTTCTACATGTTGACCTTTAATTGATAAGAATTTGATGTGTGGAATTGCTAAGCAAAGAGAGTGTTATTTTGAGTTTGAAAGTGTGGTGTTCTCAGTGGTACAGGAACCATAAGACTTCATCTCTCACCTTCATGCTTCATGTAATGAGGTCTTTCAAGCATATTGACTGCCTCCTATATTGAATAAGATTTGATTGGCATTGATAGGGTTATGATTGTTTTTCTTCTAAGAGTGTTTAAAGTTGATTGTTGATTACAGTTTTCAATTGCTACAGGGAACAAGATCTGATTTCATCTCTTCATCTCATGAGCCATCAATGAACAGATTTGTCACCTAAGAAAGAACCTTTCGATTCATTGTTTTCTTGAGAAGTTTTGTTAGCAGTTTTCTCTTCTAAGTTTGGAGTGGTATTGTTGAAGTGTGCCCAGATTTGCTTTCTAGTTGTTGTTAAGAGTAATAGCTACAGATAACTAAGTCAACGTCCATCTTTCCATTTCATGAGCTTGTAAATGGACAAGGCATTATCTGAGCAAAATCTTTTGAGTGCATGATTGCAAGTTTTGCTTTCTAATTTCTGAATTGTGTGAAGAGTGTTATCTTTGAAAACAGAGTGTTTTGTTATTGTTGGTTTTCTTATCTAAGCTATACTAAACAGACATAGGAACCTATCTGTTATCGGCACATATAGTGCATCAACTCTTTTGATTAGGAATCTCGGTTGATAATTTATGTTTGGTAATATATTATGCAAATAATTGCACCAACAATTACCATATATTAAAGATTGATACATGTATGTAATATTTGTGTTTAATATTCATATAAAATAGTATAAATTAACTTAATATAATATTTATAAAAAAAAGATATGTGAAATATTTGTACTTCTATATTAAAATATATAAAAAATAATTTTCTTAATAAAAAAATTAAGAAAAAAATATTAACATTAATCAATACACATATCTAATGGTTCCAAATGTTTACTTACCTTATTCACTTATACGAATGTATTGAAACTAAAAAGCAGACAAACAAACATAAATGATGAAAAAGCATGAATATACTGATCAAAAGCGGGATCATATTCATCACCAAGTGGTTACTATAAAGATTTTATAATAATTATGGATATGAATAAAAAGATTTTGAGTTGATGTTATAATGTTAACTATAATTTGTTATAGGAATATGGTCTAGTTTTATAATTTGTTATAGGAATATGGTCTAGTTTTATATATGACTCATGCTTATTGTGCCGTAAATGAATATTTTTAGTAATTTGTAGTAGAGATTAGTGGAAGAATTTATACAATCTTTTCTTTTCAATATTTGCTAGATATTTTTAGTGTTTTAGTTAAAGTGGTCAATAAAAACATGTTGATTAACTTTTACATGAATATTTTTTTATATAATGACTTTTGGCAAAACAATTTTTTATTTGAAATTGCAACCCTATTTCATTGTCAATTAATTATGAATTACACTGCAAACATTGAAAGAGTAACTAGGGAAGCACAACTAATTAGCATGGTACGTAGTATTGTCTTTCACCAATCTTATTAACATATAGATCCTTAACTTCAAGCCGAAGAAATATTTCAAAATTGTCCTAAAGTATTCCCTAATTTTACAGGCACCCTGAATAACACCTTCCTCTCCTAGAATGAAGCATATTCTCATAGTTGTTTAAACAAAAAGGTTCTAAGTGAACGTGCCCAGACATTAATGATCATGGGGATGTAGTGCATGAAGAGGTTGGTTCTTCCAACACTAGAACCCATTCCATTGGAAGCACCCTATGCACCATCCCCAACATTAAACTTAGAAACTTCATATTCATCTACCATGTCATTATTATAAACTTATTCTTTGATCCATATTTAACTTTGGATCTATTAATTATGAAAAGGATAAAAAAGACTTTAGTTGTCTTATCTTGCTTCCTTTGGTTATTGGTGTTAGCGTTGCATTGCTAGATCTGCATCGAGGACTTGCATTAGTGGCATAGTCTATTTCTATCCCCACCATAGGATATAGTATATATTTGTGGGAAAGACTATGCAACCCTATCTCTTCATCTTGTGCCTAATACTCCTAGTGCTTTAGTTGAAGTGGTCGAGTTATTGTGAGCATACGTTGATTAGCTTTAACATGATCATTTTTGTTTTGTAATGTTTTTTGTAAAATGGGTCCTTACCTAAAATTGCAACCCTATTTCATTATTCATGAATTGTGAACTATGCTACAAACAATAGAAAAGAAACCAGGGAAGCACAACCAATAAGCATGGTATGTTGTCTAGTCTCCCACTATTATTCTTGACATATGGATCCTCAACTCTGAACCTATGGAGAAATATTTCTAAATTGTCCTGGAGTACTCCTGGATTTTTATGAGTAACTTAAATGGCACATTCCTCTCGTAGAATGATGCATATTCCCAAAATTGTTTAATCTTGTAGCCTCTGGTTCGATGACACATTGGATGGTGCCTCTAATTTTCTATCTTGGAAGTTTACGATTACTCTCTTGTTGGAAGAGAATGATCTCTAAAATACCATGAAAGATGCAGTCACACCACCGATAGATCTAGAGCAATTGGTAACCCACAATAAGAAGGAAGTAAAAGTCAAGCAAATGATCATGGATTCCATTAAATATCACTTGATCCCTCACATATCCGAGAAAAAGACTAGTGTTGAGACATTCAATGCACTAGTAAGCCTCTACTAGAGTGAGAACATTAACAAGAAGATGATCTTGTGGAACAAACTCAAATCCATGGATATTTCTAGTTCAGATACTATTTCCAGTTACCTCATGAAGAACACATGAATTCTTGATCAACTTACAGTAGTTGGGGAGAAGGTGGATGATGCAAAGTTGGTGAACATGGCACTAAATGGATTCCCAGTGTCATGGAAACCATTCGTCAAAGGAATGTGTGCTCGTGAAAACCTTCCCGACTCTCAAATGATTTGGAATGATTGCATCTAGGAGGAGACTCTGATGGAGTCAAAGGCCAACAAGAAGGGTAGTGATGAATGGTTCCCATGGCATCGAATGAATTCCCAATATCAAGGGAACCATTCATCAATGATATATGTGCTCATGAAAACCTTCCTATATTTCAAAGGATTTGGGATGACTGCATCCAGGAGGAGATTCATATGGAGTAAAAGGTCATTGGTCAATCGAAGAAGGGAAAACGTAAAGGACCCAACAAGAGTAAAGGAAAGAGTGAGGATTTAGCCTCATAGACATGGAAGAATGAATTGAGTAAAATAAAGTGGTTCATATGTCATAAGAAAGGACATTATGCATCATATTATTTGAACAAGAAGAAAGGTAAAGGGAAAAAATAACAAAATAGGGTAGTAGTCTCAGCTGAAACTCAAATGAGTGAGTTTTCCTCCAAGTTCGAGAAGGATTTCTTGATGGTATATTTCCTTTCTATCATGTTCAGGGGAATGCTTGGTATGTAGATAGTGGAGCATCTAGGCATATGACATCTACCTGAGAGTTATTTTCAAGTCTAACAAAGTAGGATGCAGGAGTTCAGATTGAACTTGGTGATGATGCCAAGTACCCAATAGCAGGAGTTGGTACCATTCTCTTCTGACTCTAGTCAGGTAACTCTTTAGACTTTGAAAAAGTTTTGTTTGTTCTAGGTATCAAGAAAAACTTGCTTTTAATTTCGATCATGGAGGATAAGGGTTATGTAGTAACGTTCAAGAACCAACAAATTCTTATCAGGATGGAGGAATCTAGTCTAGAAGCAACACATGTGATCAGGGTTAGGGAAGGTAATTTATACAGGTTGCAAGGTGAACATGTTAGAGCCCTAGTTCACAACACATAAAACTTGTGCGATTTGTGGAAAAAGAGGATGGGGCACCTGCATCACAAGGTGTTGCCTGTTCTGAGGGAGATAGTCACAGGTCTTCCATATTTCAATACTGAGAAGTAGGGTGTATGCAGAGGGTGCACGCTAGGTAAGAATGCCAAGTTTTCTTTCTCAAGTAGTGATAACAGGTTTAAGGAAATTTTAAACCTAGTGCATTCAGATGTTTGTGGATCAATGCTAGTAGCACTAGTCATAGGAAGCATGTACTATGTTTCCTTCATCAATTATTTCTCTCTCAATGATTTGTTTGTGGGTTACAGTGAGACTTCAAATCTCTTGTTGAGAACCAAAAAAGGAAGAAGATCAAGGTTTTGAGATTGGACAATGGGGGTGAGTATACCTCCAAGGAGTTCGAGGGTTTTTGCAGGGAGGAAGGGATCAAGAGGGAGTTCATTGTTTCATACAACCCACTAAAAAATGGAGTTGCAGAGTATAAGAATCGATCCATAATAGGGGTTTTTAGTGCCATGATTCATAACCAGGACTTGTCCATGTTTCTTTGGGAAGAGCCATGCAACACCACAATCTACATTAAAAATAGGTGTCTACATAGGATCTTGGAGGAGAAGACACCAGAGGAGGCATTCACTGGTGTGAAACCAGAGGTGAGTCATTTTCACATTTTTGGTTGTCCAATTTATATCCATGTACCTATAGAGAAGAGGACCAAGATGGAGCCTTCCAACATTAAGGTTTGTTTGTGGGTTACAATGATACTTCAAAGGCCTATGAGGTATCCATTCTAGATCAAAGGAATTCATTCATAATAAGGGATGTAAATTTCAAGGAGGACTTTTCTTCTTGGAAGTATTATGAGTCTATTCCAGTGATAGAGGACGAGGATCAGGAAGCTTTGAAGGCTGGGCCTAGGTCACTAGCAACTTCTAGTTCATGGTAGCAACCTTCAAGTGTAGAGGAGGAGTTGTTGGCCCCTTCGAGTTTTGTTAGGAGACCTCGATGGTTCACTTAGATGTTGAGGTATTCTCAGGACTACGTTGAGGCTCTTAGAAGCACATTTAGGGAGAGAAGACCTCTAAAGAAGTTTTTGAAATACATGGCATGATGAACAACATCATATATTTCAAGCCTTCTAGTTATCAGGAGGTAGAAGACCAACAGGTATGGTGGAATTCCATGGTGGAGGAGTACACCTCCATCATGAAGAATGATGTATGAGACACTATATCAAGACCATATGGAAAGTTAGTGGTGAGTTCCAAGTGGATCTATAAGATCAAGCATGTTGCAGATAAATACACTGAGAAGTACAAAGCAAGGTTTGCAGAGAGAGGGTTCTACCAAAAGGAGGGAGTGGAATACAGAAGACTTTAACTCTAGTCGCTTGGTACACTTCTATTGGAGTAGTGATGTCTTTAGTCTCCATTATGGGATGGAGGATACATCATATGGATGTAAAGACATCTTTCCTCAATAGGATAATTGAGGAAGAAGTATACATAAATCAACATTAGGGATTTGAGATCAATGGGAAGGAGTCCCATGTTTTTCGATTGAAAAAGGCCTTGTATGGACTCAAGCAAGCACCAAGAGCATGGTATTCTAGGATCGATCGATACTTGCAGAGTAATGGCTTCACCAAAAGTGAATCAAATCCAAACTTATTTTTTTATATTTGTTGAGGTTGGTCTGCTCATTTTGTTGTTGTATGTAGATGACATGTTCCTTACAGGATTAGAGAAGCTCATAGTAGGGTCCAAGACATATATGGTAGTTGAGTTCGAGATGAAGGACATTGGCTAGAAGAATTACTTATTAGGGTTGGAGGTTTGGAAGAGAATAGGGGAGATATTCCTTGGGCATGGTAAGTATGAAATAGGGATCCTGAATAGATTATGAATGAAGAACTGCATACCCATGGCCACACCTATGATCACTAACCTGAAGAAGGTCACTAGTTCATATTCAGATATGGTGGATCCCACATTATACAGGAAATTGATAGGTTCCTAGATATATTTGGTAAACATTAGGCCAAATATATGTTTTGCAATGAACACCTTGATCTAGTTCATGGTGGAGCTGAGGCAGGAGCATTGGGTAGCAACAAAACATGTTCTTAGATACTTGAGAGGCACAATGGAGTATGGGTTGAGATATCTTGGAGATGATGAGGTGAAGTTGCAGGGGTATATAGACTCATATTGGGAAGGAAGTGTAGAGGACATGAAGAGCACCTTAGGGTGTTGTTTTAGTTTGGAATCAACGATGATATTCTAGTTTAGCATGAAGTAGACTTTTGCGGAACTTATCTTAGTGGAGGCAGAGTATATGGTAGCTAGTACAATGAGTTGTGATTCCATTTGGCTTCGCAAGCTACTTGTAGGTTTATTTGATCGGGAGCTGAATCCCACAGTGATCTACTATGATAATCAAAGTTGTATCGAACTCTTTTAGAATCCATTATTTCATGATAGGTCCAAGAACATAGAGATCGGGTATTACTTCATTCGAGACAGGATTCCGAAAGGAGCAGTGAAGCTCCAGTATGTACCCAAATATCAATGGGTTGTAGATACTATTATCAAGCCCTTAGCAAAAGGGAAGTTTGAATCATTCAGGGAAAAAATTGGATTTGTACAAAATTCCTTCCTCGCTAAGAGGGAGTGTTGATGTTTGAAGATCAAAAAGGAACTTCCGCACATGTTTGGTGTCAAACATGCATGAAGTTTTCCAAGTCAAATCTCTTTTTTAATTCAAATTATTTATAAAGTGAAAGTATTTTAATTATTTGTTGCGTCTAATTAAGTGCATTTTTTATGCATTAGTGATTTATATTAATCTCAACTATATATCTCAAAGTGAGATTAGGTTTTTTGTAGATTTGGGTTTCAGCTAAAGTATAAAGGCAAGTCAAGGTAGAGGATAAAGACACACTTTTGTACTCTAAGAAGACTCAAGAGACCAGGGAGATATCATTTGCATAGATTCAAAGCATAGGAGAGGAGCCAAGGTCATATCAAATTGAATAGTGTTGTGCGACTATTCAGTCTAGTGCAGATATGAGGTCTAGTGTAGATCTGAGTAACAAACAAATAGATCTATTGGATCTAAGCCCCAACAAGAAGATCTACTGTAGATATGAGTAACCAACAAACATATCTAGCATATATGAGGACCATCTAACATATCTAGTGTATATATGAGTGACCAATAGATAGATCTAGCATATTTGAGTGTCCAACAAGTAGATCTAGTGTAGATCTGAGTGACCAGTAGAAAAATCTAGTAGATCTAAGTGACCAATAGGTAGATCTAGTAGATCTTAGTGACCAACAAACATATCTAGTGCATATATGAATGTTTATCAGGAAGATATAACAAATATAAGTGACCAACAAATAGATCTAGCATAGATATGAGTGTCCAGTAGGCTGAAAACCTCAGTTTGAGGTGTCCTTGTAAGTTTTGATCATTAATGATAAACTAGTTTGAAGGATAAAAATTCTTGTGTAGTTGAAAAATTATTTTGCTTCCATTGTTTATATTTTCTAGCAATCTCTGTGATTGATGCATGCTCAAATTTCCATTTTTGTTCGTAAGTAAATTCGAGATATGATTGGTTTAATAAAGAAGCATAGGAAAAAAATCACCTAGGGTTTGGAAAAAATCACATTAACTTGGCATATTGCTGAAGTAGTTATCTTTTATTATAATTTCTATGATAGCTATACATTTTCTTTTGATTTGTAATGTTTTAGGGCATTTACTTGACTTATTTAACTTGGTAGATATCATTTATTTTCTTGAAACACCTCACACACAAATTTGAAATTACTTAACCACATGGTGTTTTTCTTGTACCTTGATCTAGGAGGTGATATAATTGAGTGACCAAGAGAGGAGGTCACATAATTGATTCAAACTTGCTATAGGATTCCTCAAGGTTGCTAGGGAATCCTCCCTTATGTTGGATCTTAACTCTTCACTAAAACAAGGGAAGTAATTGCTAAGATAACAGTGGCAATTACTTTCATATGTTACACTTGCATCTTAGGAAGGATTTGCACAAGTTCTAGATTGGGTGATAACATTTTGGCACCACTGTTGGGGAGAATCGAGTCAATCTTATTGTATATTTGAATTCTGTGCTTCGACATTGTTTTGGTGAGCATGTATTGAAGCCTTACTTAGATAGATTACCTGACAGCTCCATTGTGGGAAGAATCCCTCTACCTTATGCACATCCTGATGAGCCTTGTCTAATAATATCATCTCATGACTCCAATGAGGAAATAATCCCTTTTCCCTATGCAATTTTTTAAAACGATATGCTTGTAAGGTGAAGCAAGCATTGTGAAAAGGCATTGAAGATTCACCTTGGAAACTCCACTCATTTGCTTTGGTAAGAAGGTGTCATCCTATTTTAAGATTTTTTACAAGGATAATTTTAAGGATGGAAATTTATATTGAAATGTAGAAACCTGGGCTAATCTTATTAGTCCTTAATATGAAAAATATAAAATGTTCGACGATACTTTTGTAAATATATTCAAATTTCTTGGCAATTTTTAAGGTAAAATAATATTATTCTATGGAATTTGGGCGAATCGGTTTTTGAAAAAATGGTAATTGGCGAATCATTTTTTTTCATAAGGTTGCATACTCTCAAATGATGGAACTATGGCACAATGGTAACTTCATGAAATGTTTCCTTCTCTCAATATTGAATACATTTTGGGATACCCGAATTAGCTTTTGCTTGATTATGAGGAGTATTTGTTACGAGGAAAATCACTCTATGGCATGGGGTAAACTATAACAGACAGAAATGACTGCAGAAATCAAATCTAATCTCAAGTATGCTATATAAACAAACATGCTAGCAATACAAGATAAAGAGCGTACCTTGTCCAGACCTTTGATGAAGTCCACCATTGAGCACTTGACTCAAAGCTATACACATGCAACTTGTCCTCAACAACCAAGATACACAAGCATATGGTGATAATATATAAAGTTAGCATATATAATAGCACAATCCATCAATATTAATAAAAAATATGCCCATGGAATAACAATTCAAATATTTGCAAGACATTAAATGGACGAGAAAATAGTATTTCTATTAAAATGTAATCAACGGAAGTGTATGAAGGACAAACTTCCATGTCAGCACGTTCGAAGAAAAGAAACTAAGTCCCTTCCAGTTGGGCCTCCACCACTTCAATCCTCCACCAAAGGAAAGCTCATATAAGAAAGACAATGAGGTTTTCCATCAAATACGGAAGAGCTTGGGGGTTGAATAATTTGTTGAGAATTAAAAGGAAAAAGGGATGTAAACTGAATATGAAGTGAATAATTTCTACAGAGTAATTTTGCTCTCAAAGTTGAATTCTTCTCCCCTCTTTCAGAGCTTGGATATGACCCATTTATAGCCTTCCAATTGAATTGAAGGGTCGAGTCCGAACATTTCTAGTATATGGAAGGTCAAGGATCATAGATCTCATGAAGTGACATGGAAACCCAACACCATTTTTTAATTTTGGGCACAAAACCCGATGTACACGGGCTGTAATGGTGCAACCTACATATATGCATGTTGTATAGTTGTTAGGGTGCATATATGTGAAAAAATACAACTTTTAGCTCTGGGAACTGCAAAAATGGACTTCAAGTCTGCATAAGGAAATGGAAAAGGCCTTCTAAGAAAGTTGCATGGGGTGAGGAAAATCTTGCTATAACAATGACTTACATATTTCAAAGGAGTTCTTTATTGTGTTATCTTACATGTTGTGTTATTCATGAGGTATTTTTCACACTAAAATAAAGATATGAAGAGGTTTTAACCAGACCATTTTTATTATCTTTGGGACAATAGAAAAGGGCTTGGCTCAAGAACCAGTGTGATCCAAAAATTATACCTTCCATCATGATTTTCCTTAAAAAATTCATCAAACGATGGGATTTCATCCTATTATTCACAGACGTTGGTTTAATTCTGATAGAAACTTCACAAAAGAAGAATCTTCTTTACCTCTTGGAAGAACACGTTAAAGAACCCCTAGAGGTACAAATAATTAATTAAGAGAGTTATCAAGAGCAATAAGAAAAGGCCCTAGTACTTAAGGACATCAATGCACCATCATTGATTGTAATCTATCTAGTCTAAGGTATTTATCTAGAGGGGTGAGAGAGGGTGGTATTTACAGGTTACTTGTTGATCCAATGGCACTTTACATTACAATAAGAGGTTGGAAGAGATTTATATCATTGAGGAGGCATATGTGGAGCATGCATGGCATGATTCCATGGATAAAGGTTTAAAACCTATTGTAGAATAAAAAATTGATTCCAATATTGTAGTTGATGGGAGTGTTGTAGAGTATATGGATAGGGTTGCTAGATTCTCTCAGACAAAGGGAGTAGACCTAGATGATACTCTTTCTTCAATATTCTCTGAGAAAGAGAGATTTGACCTAACTTAGGTTGACGCATCAGGTTCTATAGGTTTTGGGGAGCATGAACGAGTTACCCATGATCACATTTTGTTGATAGCCTTGTGTGGGTTGCTACCTATGCCACAAGCTTGGTATTTCAAGATGGATGCGACTTGTGTATATTTCCATCTTTGATATTTTGATACATGTGATTCCTTTTTCTTGGTCTTGTATCGAGATGTGATTATTGTTACCCCCTCTCACCTAGGGGTAACTAGAGGAGATCATTCTTCATGATCCACATTGTAGACAGTGGTCCAAGAGATGATGAACACCATTCTCCACAGAAAGTAGCCCCTCAAATTCCTCTTCCTTATCATTTCTTATCTCATTCACTTGAGCACCAGACTCATCTGATGATGGTGGTCCAACACACATGAGGCACATTAGTAATTGTTTCATCCAAAGTGTTATATTTAATGTATTGGGAATTTAGGTAAGGATGATGGGTTGAAGTCAAATAATGAATCATGATGCTTGGAAGTTATGTTTTTTTCCTTGTTTCACCTTGGTGGCCATTATATGTACTCTAGTCAAGCGTTGTCACTCTCAGGTAAAAGGGGTACTATTGGGAGGCCTTGATAGGAGTAATGTACCTATACCTGTTCCATACTTAACACTTTCCATATGTATTCCTTATGTTGTCCTATATTTTGGGAATGGTTATTACATGTATCTGAAAAATCTCTGTACTTCATTCTCCTATGAGAAAAAGGGGATTGAATGCTCGAGGTTAATGCAGTTGGTAAAAAGAATGGAAAGAGCATGTTATAAATTCAAAATGAAAAACAAATAAAGGGATATAAATGATAAATCAAAAGCCAAGATAGCTTTCACTCTACCCCCTCGCTATGAGGCCATCAATTTCCAAGTCCTAATGCACTAAATGTGTATCTAAAGAAAGGACTTAATTGAATCCAAATGTAATAAATGCATAAACCTGAAAAGGGTATTACAAAGAAAAAAAATGAATATCAAAAGGCAAAATAGGGGTGTAAAGAAAGAGTGTCAAGGAAAGGGTAACTCAATGTGCCAAGCGTTCCCTCTAAAAAGTTGTTCATGGAGAAGAAAATCACATGTTACCTTGCATGTCAATGATACCATGATTATGAAATAAACCTTATGTAATACCATTCACTCATACTTATACTTTGATGGATTTCTTGGGAAATACTCCTCTACTTTAGCATTGACACACCTAATAGAGTTCGATGATGGTCCTCCCATACCTAAACTTGGAAAATTGTATAAGGTCATAATCTAGTGTGAAGTTTGAAGAAGATACCTAATGTGAATTACTTACGTGGCTATTGCATTAAATTGTGACTCACTCTTTATGATTCTAATGAATATTGTACCCATGATGGTTGGTCTCATCTGATTCGCTGAGCCTTTGCTTGATGACAATGCACCCCTTGAGATGGCCCTTTTGAGGGAATTGATGATGTTTTCCCTTCACTTCATGGAGAAATTCAAAGCCTTGATGATGAATGTTGGGTTACATGATGACTTGGAATGCCTATTGGCATCCCTCATGACCTTCTGGACGTAGGACGTTGCACTTTTAATTTAGGACATTGCATATGGAGCCTGACATGTCACCTTGAGCCATAGATGACATCATGCACTATTTGACAATGTTAGGGTTTGATTGGATGTAATTTCCCTTGATGATGATGGTACACCTATTTGGAGAGGTTATGGAGCCATTTTTATTGATGACATCATGCTTAAAGGCTAGGAAATTTTACATGTAGAGGATGATGTCACCCTTGAGGATGATGCACACATGCTTGATCCAACCTAACACTTGTGATGATAAGTTGGCACCTTGTGGATGAGGGGATATTACTTTCTTGAAGAGCAGGCATGACCTTTTGATGATACTTTTCACCTTTTGGGGATAGACATGACTTTTGGAGACTTTTGTACCCCATCAGAGGATGATGTCACCTTTTTGGAGCTTCCTACACCCACACATGTGGCTTTTTAGGAGGAGGTTTTCATGTTTTAGCATTGTATCTTTATTTTGGAGGAATATTGGGGGTCAACCTACGATCTATCCACCTTGTATCATGGATTTTCATGTTTTAGGGGCCTCTTAGAGAGATGAATCACTTAGTTTCCTTATATATAGAGAGGGAGTGCTACCTCATTGTAAATCATAACAACTTGTGGAGGATTATCACTACTTGTTTGTTCTATATTTCTCTTTCACTATGGATGATTTATGTGCCTTATTTGGGAGGTGATTATTTGGATTCTTTTCAAGTTATGATGGATGATTTCATGGTTAGGGTTTCATGGATGATCATTGATTTACCTAGTAAGTGCTCTTTCTAAGTCTTTGTTGGTTTATTTCTTGAATGTATTAATTCTTAACGTGTTTATAAAAGTGGTGATAGTGCATGATACCTTATATTTCTCTTGAATAAACCTTATATTGAAACCCTAGGAGAGTTTGTAGTAGACTACCTTCCCTTGTTATCATTTTTTAAAGCTTGTTTAAGGACATATGGCAATTTTCTAGGGTTTGTACTAGATTACCCTAGTTGTTTTCATATAGGTTAGAGTTATAGGGTTTGTAGTGGACTACCCTAGGGTTTCATCCAAAATCCATCTTTAAGCTTGTCAAGAGGCATAAAATGATTTCTAGAGTTTGTAGTGGACCACCCTAGCCTTCATTATATTGGTTAATCCTTAAGGTTTGTAGTGGACTACTTTAAGGTTTATTTAAAGATTTCCTTTGTCTCCCAAGAAAGTTCATAATTGACTCCATATGCCCAAGAGGATAAAAAAACACTAGTATTTCTCCCTTGTAGTGATTCTAAAGCCTAATTTAACCTCTCCTTTGTTGTCTTCGAGTTAGATTAGGGTTTTCTGCATTTTTCCTTCAATTTTCAGCCATCTTCTAGCTTGACATCTAGGGTTTATTGGCATCTTTCACCCTAAAGTGAATCTTGTCATCATTTATTACATTGTTGTTGTAATTTTCAACCCTCAAGGTTTGATGTATTGCATCTTTAGGGTTGTTTTGTGCCATTTACATTTCAGCAATTGATTGTCTATTAAACCCTAGTTTAATTGATGATTTTTAGCCCTAGTTTATTACATGCTTACTTGTTTTATTTCTGTTGTTGTAACTTGATATATTGTTGTAGATAATCAAATTTAACACATGTTTTATAATAGCCATAGTTTTTCTCTTTATTTGTGGTATCAATGGCATCTCTTTGACTTATTTTGACTTGGTAAACATCATTAATTGTCCAAGATACTTCACATATACAAATTTGGAAATTGCTTCATTTAACCACCTTGTAATTACCTTGATTACTTAACTTAGTTGTGCTATGTTTGAGTAACCAATAAAGGAGGTTGTGGTCCAAGATCCATTCTTTCTATAATATTCCCTGAGGTTTCTAGGGAAGCCTCCCTTGTGTTGGATCCATCCTTCACTAAAATGAGAGAAGTGCTTGCTAAGATGACAGTGCATTGGAGCAGGGTATTTTGGACAAGTTTTGGGAATTGTGCAGGAATGAATCACACGACATTTTGGCTAAGGAGAAAAATGTGTGCAAAGCAGTTGGAACATTTTCGGGAGCATGCACACAAAAGGTGGAAAGTAGTTAGGAGTTTTGGGACATTATGTCCACTTTGTAATCATTTTGTAACACACTTAGACCTATAGTAAAGGTATAATTTGTAATGGGTTTTTTGGGTAGTGGAACCTTTTTTTGAGTAGTTCAAAAGAAGAGTTCGATGAGTATTGGGAAGTTTTGGGGAGCTAGTGTGCATTGTATGTGTGAACGATTATGGCATGTGGAGGTAGAATTGATATACATGTTATGAGCATAATGTGCACCTGATGTAAGAAATGAACTTTATTAATGAATGAATAAGAAGCCAACTATTGTGGACATAGCCCAGTTTGGGCCGAACCATGATAAACCTTGTGTCTCGATGTGTTGCTTTTGTGTTTTGCATGATTAGTATAGATCTGCTTATTGTCTTTGCACAATGATGATGAATGTTTAGTAAGGTAAGGACGAATTTTAAGTAAGGTAATGTCATGAATAGAGTATATTGCATGATAATTGAATGTTGAGTGATGGAAACTACACACATGAACAATACATAGTATGGTCGTGTTGAATGCCTCACTTCCCCTCATCACTGCAGAAACTTGGTTCCTGCAGCCCCTCTAGATGCCTCAAGTGAGACTTCACTTGCTTGCAGGTGATGCCAAAATGGCCGATGTCTAAGGATTTTGTTGGTTTATTAACTCTGAACCTAGGGTCTTCCCACTATGCCCCAAGAAATGGTTCCATTGTCAGGATCAGGATCTTTAATTGAGGGGAATGTTTGAAGGCTGACTAAGAATGAGATTGAAAAATGGATAGAAAGGAAGGAACGTGAATAAATGAATCACTCAATCACCATAAAACCTGCCCAAGCATGACGTCAACCCTCAAAAGATGACATTTTGCCTCTCCTAGGAAAATCGTTTGGGTGCTAGCGGTTGGATAATATCCGTCATGATGTCAAGTAAACCTCTAAAGGAATAAATATGTGATCCTCTGTGTGGGCCTACCACATCCAACCTATGGGCTCCTTTCCCCATGGAATCCCAAGCTAGGCTTGTTCTCCCAAAACTGGCCAGCAAGCAAGGTATTGCAAAAGAAAAGGGTACACCTTCCATAGATATCAAGTCAAAGATATCATGATAAGTGTAAACCACACCTAATAAGAAAGACACCTAAACACGTGCATCAAAAATACCTCATCAAATAAAACAAAATCTCAAAACCCTATACAATTAACTAAGTTTAAGTATGGGACGGGTGTCATAAAGATCATATTGTGTAGACCAAGACCCTCAGGTAGGGGATTCTCCCAAGGATGGCCTTTCAAGGTTATGTAGTGGATGATGAGGTGGAAGGGGTTTAGAATTCATAGGCCGATGAGTTTCATGACATACAAGGGATTGTGTTATCTCACTCATGGGTGCCTTTGTAGAGGGTGTGTGGCACCTTCGTTTGTGATGCAATTTTTCCAAGCCCATCTTCTTGCGATTCATTATTTATTTCATTTTTTAAGGAACACTTTGAAGGCCACTATCATGATGTGGTGTCTACATAATGACAGTGTAATTAAAAAATACATCATGGAAATGAGAAGGTGAGATCATGATGAGACCCCTTTTCTCTCAGTTGTGTAGCCGAGAGCCACTACCCTAGCTTGGTGACGAGATGATGGTAATGTCATATAGCTAAATACCCATGATCATGATCAACTGGCTTGTGATGAGACCTCCCATGATCCAACTAACCCCCTAAGAATTCATTATCATTCAATTTTGTAGGTCCCCCTTTTATTACAAAGAAGTGTTTCATTGCTTTCTCGAGGATCCCTAGGTGAAGCATCTAGAAGGTTAATATCTAAGCTTTTATATTTTTAGACAAAAACAATCCCTCTGGGCCTTCAGCCCATTATTCCCATGAAATGAGGTACATTCCCTTCTTGGGTAACTGAATTCAAAGGGCTTAGAAGAGGGAAACATGATGGAAATTTGATGAGCGGAAAGTGGTATGTATGGTCAGGAGTGGTACGATAACCCCTCAAGGGACCCCTAGTTGCAAACCTTCCCCAAAGGTTGGCCACTCACTAGGAAATCTATGACACTCACCAAGGTGAAAAAGGGTCAAAAACATAATGTCCAAGCAAATGTTCTATAATCAAAAGTTGCTTAAATAAATCATGCTTGAATGCCTTAAATATTAGGGTGATTACCTACCACAATACCTGACTTGTACTGCATGGAGCAAGACACATCTGCCTTCCAAAAGCCGGCTAGTGTGGTGGATATGCCGAAAATGGATCAAAATGTGGTGATAGAGCGAGCTTATGTATGTGCAAGTGGACACTGCTAGTCATGTTGTCTCTTAACACTCCAAATATGCAACCTAAGGGCCTTGAGACATCATCTCCTTAGTTATCCCACAAATTGGGGATAACATATGGCTCCTACTTAGGGACATGTTCTCATCGTAGAGTGCATGAGAACCACAACATCTCTTGGTAGACATGTTCCTAAACCGAAATAGAAAATCATAAAATCCAGGGTGCTTCTATCACCCTTCATCCATATATATATCAAAACCCAAACGAAAACTAATCTAGAAAAAAAAATTAGCGTTTTTTCAAAAATTTCTAAACTAAGCATGAAATCAATATGCAAGTAGAGAAAAATGAAATATGAAATGAAACTAATATGAGCAATCAAGATGCAAATATAAGGAAAGAAATATGATCTACCTACTTACCTGGGGCCTTGGGGCCCTAAAGATCAGGTGATGGGTGATGTTAGGTGAAGCCATACAACCAATGCAACCAATTGATCATCTCATCAAAGTATATTCCCATGTGCTTAATCATGTAATACAATAAAGAAAAGTCAAGAACATAATAATCATGAGTATGAATACACATATAATTTATCATGAAATAAAACTCATGGAGATGGGTGGGATGGAGGAAATCTTGCTGGAAAGAGAAACCATCAGCCCGATCATCCTACCTAAAAGTGTATCCACAAGCTTGATCAATCCATCTCTGGAGAGGGATACCACATGTAGATGATGGCTCATCTTCATCTTTACTCAGAAAACCACTTCTCCCTAAAGGCTAAGAAAGGATAAGAGGTCCCAAGAACATCTGTTGGTTTCCCATACAAGGGGAAATGGGGTAAGCCACAACCTTACGTTTAGAGAAAAACTCCTCCCTTGGAATTAGGAAACGTCGCTTCTTTGTCTAAAAATATTCGCCCAAAATATCAATATGAAAGTACTTCCAATTAGTAGTGTGGACCTTGGACTACTTTGGGCTAGTCATGACCTAGTGTCTATCAGAACCTGATCCAGGAGGCTCACAGGCTCAGAAAATGCTCAAAAATCAAAGTTCTCAGAATTTGACGAGACCAATTCCATTGTGTTTGGCTCGTTCTCCCGATTCTAGCCATATATTTACTTTCTCAAATGGACATTGTATGCGAGAGTTATCATACTCTGACCATTTTCCCTAACAGGGAAAAAGTCAACAGGTCCAGTGAAATGATGACATCAGCAGTGCTGACATGGCAGTGTGACAAGTGGCAGTAGTTCACTGGGCAGATGTGGATGGTAGTTCCACTCAAAGGTTGACATCTGGCACTTTACTGGCAAATGAAGAAGTGCCACTTCGCCCAGTCATGGGCTGCCACGTGGCACCATGGTATTGGTTAAAGGTTGAATGGAAAGTGTTAAAAATGTTAGGGGGTCCATGGGTTTTGAACCCAAGATCACCCACCAAGTCAAGCTCCTTAATAAGAGAACTAACACCAATGCGACCCACATTCC
Source organism: Picea mariana (assembly GCA_032191745.1). Lineage (NCBI taxonomy): Eukaryota > Viridiplantae > Streptophyta > Pinopsida > Pinales > Pinaceae > Picea > Picea mariana. The sequence continues at coordinate 485,099 of JASDQU010100356.1, forward strand.
TCTTGCTAAAATATGCATTTAAATTTATTTAACTTGTAGTATATTACTATGTGGGTGAAAAAGGGGTGGGGCTAAGCCCCAGTCCATGGTTTTATGGTGTTTTGTGACCCTGTTTGGGGGCGCGCGCCTATCCATTGGGGGCTTAGCCCTTATATTGATGGAAAGTGGTTTTTATACCATATATTAATGATTCTTTTTTGGATTTTTGACTGATATTTAGACCAGAAAGTGGTTTTTTTAGCATATCTTGGCCATTTGAAGGGGGATTTGATCCCAGAAAGAGGCCAGATCTTGAGGGAAGTTGGGATTCCTCATCCGAGCCTTGAAAACTATAAGAAATAGATTTTTTGAATCTTGTAGGAGACTTTTTGATGCAGGGTTTTGAAGTGGCAGTTTGTAAATTTTGGCCTTTTCTCATCTTTTGAGAGGCGTTTTTCTCATGTTGTTGAGAGGATTTTGATGGTGCATGCATGAATCTGAGAAAGGAGGTCTTGTAAAAAAGACATGAAGCATGTAATGTAATAGAAAAAAGAATTGTAAGATAACTTTGATCATTTTAAAGAGCAATAAAGAGGTCCTCCACTTGGAAGCGGGCCCGGAGACATAGCCAACGATTGGTGAACTCCGTTATCAACCTCTTGTCTCTCTTTCTCCTTCTATTTTTCTGTTCTATTCTCTTCATTTGCAGCATGGATATTAATGGCTGATCTCTTTATTCATTACTAAGAATTAAAAAAAAGTCACATTTGATATTATGTAAACAAGATAATAAGTTTTATGTATTTCACATTCTTAATGATTCAGTGCATAAAATACATTAAACTGACTTGCAATTGATCAACAATACCTTCATTTTTGGATCAGAACCCAAGCACGATGGTTGAAAATACTTATATAACAAATATGCATCCTCAAAAGTGTATGTATCAAAAATGTGAAAAGGGAACGTCCATTGGGTGGATTTGCCAGGAAAGCTAGGGAAGAGGCTTTGGGATAGCTTTCCAAAGTGTCATTAGGGCTCATAAGAGGATTCAAAATCCTCCCCGGAAATGGTGCCAAAATGTTATCACACAAGTTGTAGGTTGTGTAAAGCTCAACCAAACTAACAATTGGTGACAACTTAGAGAGAACCTACCTATTTTCACCTTAGGTAGGTGTTCACGTCCCTTTAGAGGTAAGGTAGTCACCTCAAGGGGCGAATTTCGGTGACCTAAGTGGGATTGAGATGGAAAAATTGATGTATGAACAGATTCTCTTATAGGTCAAGTTGCTAGATGGAAAAGGGAGCTTGGAAATGATTCTTGAGGGTTTCTTAAGGTTGCCAATGCTTTGAGTGACCCGCCAAGAAAGAATATCTCCCTGAGACACAAGGAAAACCAAGTATATGATGCAATATGTTAGGTGGACAAGCAATTTAATCTTGTTGTACCTAGTTGAAGAAAACTTCAATGATATATATCATCATGTAAAAGTCTAGTTGACTAAGAAAGAGACAAGCTAGTAAAGACTAGTTCAACTCAAGAATGAAAGAGCAAGACTTTAGCATAAAAGTAAGGCTGCAACAAAAAGCTTACTACAATGATATTTATTAGACTTATGGTTGTATCAAAACAAGACTTATAACATAAAACTAAACCAATGAAAGTCACCTCAAACTAGCCTAACAAGTGTGCCTAGGTTAGTAGTTTATTAGGGAAAAGTCTTAGCAAGTCTCTAGGGTTAGTTTAGGAGTTATCTAGGGTTAAAGGGTTAGAGTTTTGCAACCGTAAGGGCTGTATATTAGTTTTATTACAACAATAATTTTTAGTGGGTGAAAGAGGACACCTCAATGAGGAAAGATATCCTAGGGCTCAAATAACAATATCCAAGTGAAAGAACTTCAAAACTTCAACTTTTCATGCTTATCGATGCAACAACTAGTGCCTTTGATTAATGGGTTAATGGGGTCAAAAGTAAAGACCTAGAGCTACTACCTCCTTGTGGGTATAAATCCTCTTACTCCCCAAGGAAAGTAACCTATCTAGGGTTTAAAAATAAGGGGTGTATGTCCTTATATTTCCTTAGAAAACCCTCGCAAACAATAATTCTATGCTTTAAAATTATGGTGGAGTTAAAGTAGGGGTGTAATAACATATAATCCCTACCTATCCTTAGAAACAATCAACCTTGAGCTTGAATTACAAATGATAGAAACAAGTAAAATGTCTTACCAATCCAAATAACAACAATATAAACCATAAGATGCAAAGATAAACCACCACAATATCTAGAAAATACCTCCAAGAGCTAGCACATAATCATCATGTACTCCATAACCGAAGAAAGCACCATACCATAGAACGAGAGAATATAAAGCTTCAAGGTAGTGAAAATTTCAGTCCTTAGCTCTTCACAATGGGAGAGTTATGATCAAAATGAGATTTCATGATCTCTATCTATAAAAAATGTCTATCATATAGTTTTTCCACTTAAAAAGGTAAAACATAAGATAAGGGGTCCACAACCCTTATCTTACCCCTTGCATCAAAATAATATTAAACAATTCATCTTAAAATTCACTTTTACACAGAAGAAAACCTAGAACAAGATGATATCACCCCTTTAGGGGAAGTTTTGGCACTTGAGCAAGTTATTGGAGAAGATGTGGAAGTCGTTGGGGCTCCTTGAGCCTCATCACCATGGGCTAAGCCTTCTCCATGCCTCATCTAATGAAAATATGCCAAGTGTCAATGTGCAATCACTCCATCGCCATAAAACCCCCTCAAGCACAATGTCAACCCTCAAAAGATGACATTTTGCCTCTATTAGGAAAATTGTTTGGGTGCTAGGAGCTGGATAAGATCCTTCATGATGTAAATTAAGCCTCCAAAGGCATCTCTTTGTGATCCGGTGTGCAGGCCTACCAAATCCAATCTATGGGATCCTTTCCCCATGGAATCCCAAGCTAGGCTTGTTCTCCCAAAGTTGGCCACCAAGAAAGGTCCTGCAAAACAAAAGGGTACGCCCTCCAAAGATCTCAAGTGAAAGATATCATGAAAAGTGTAAACCATATCTAATAATCAAGGAAACTAAACATGTGCATCAAAACTACCTCATCAAATTAAACAAAAGCTCAAAACACTATACAAATGGCCACGTTTAAGTATCGGAGGGGTATCATAAAGATCCTATTAGGTAGACCAAGACCCTCAAGTAGGGGATTCTCCCAAGGATGACCTTTAAAGGTTATGTAGTGGATGATGAGGTGGAAGGGGTTCAAACTTCATAGGCCGATGATTTTCATGACATACAAGGGCTTGTATTATCTCATTCATGGGTGCCTTTGTAGAGGCTATGTGGCACCTTTGTTTGTGATGCACTTTTTCCAAGTCCATCTTCTTTCCATTCATTATTTATTTCATGTTTTAAGGAACGAGTTGAAGGCCACTATCCCAGCGTGGTGTCCATATAATGACATTTTCATTCACAAATACCTCGCGGAAATGAGAAGGCTAACTCATGATGATACCCTCTTTCGCTCAGTTGTGCAAATGAGAGCCACTACCCTAGCTTGGTGATGATATGATGCTAATGTCATACCATTAAATACCCATGATCATTATAGGTTGGCTCCTGATGAGACCTCCCATCCTCCAACTAACCTCCTAAGCATTCATTATCATTCAATTTTGTAGGTTCCCATTTTATTACAGAGAATCATTTCATTACTTTCTCGGGGATCCCTAGGTGAAGCATCTAGAAGGTTAATAGATAGGATTTTATCTTTTTAGCCAACAAGAATCCCTCTAGGCCTTAAACCCCTTCTTCCCATGAAATGAGGTACATGCTCTTCTTGGATCACTAAATTCAAAGGGCCTAGAAGAGGGAAACATGATGGAAATGTGATGAGTGGACATTGGTATGTATGGTTGGGAATGGTACAATAACCCCTCAAGGTACCCCTAGTTTCAAACCTTCCCCAAAGGCTGGACACTCACCAAGGTGAAATAGGGTCAAAATCAGAATGTCCAAGCATGCATTCTATAATCAAAAGTAGCTTAAATACAACATGCTTTAATGCCTTAAATATTAGGGTGATTACCTACCACAATACTTGATTTGTACCACATGGATAAAGACCCATCTTCCTTCCAAAAGATGGCTTGTGTGGTGGATGTGCCCACAATGGATCAAAATTTGTTGATAGAGCGTGATTTTGTATGTGCAAGTGGACACTACTAGTCATGTGATCTCTCGACACTCAATATATACAACCTAAGGGCCTCGAGACATCATCTCGTTAGTTATCCCACAAAATGGGGATATAAATCATCAAGAATAATATTTTTGCACCAGAAGACTGGATGGAAACATAATCTTTGTATAGTATACCCAAATTTTCTGCAATAGTAGAGGAGATATTGAATTGTTACAATGTGGTCGAAGAAGACCAAGAAAATGAATACCCCAAGAACTTAAATATACCTGAGATTGAAGGGGAGCACACATTCAAATGACCAAAACTTGAATCCACGATATACGCCAATCCTTTGATTACACACAAAATAAATATTGGTACAGAAGACATGCCTAAGTTATTTAATATAGGATACTACTAGAGAAATGAGACAGTTGAGAAGATTCCCGACTTACTACATGAGTATCATTACTTGTTCCTGACTACTTTCTTAGAGATGAAGGGCATTGCTAGAGAGTTAGGAGAAATGAGGATTCCACTGAAACCAGATGCCAATCCTACACGGCAAAGACCATACTGAATGAATCTGAAATACAAGAAAAAATTAAAACCATACATAGAAAGAATGTTATAAGCCGACATTATAGAGTCTATTGAAGAATCATAGTGGATTAACCCAATGGTAGTTCAAGATAAGAAGACATGATGAATCAGGATATGCACCGACCTAAGAAATTTAAATGATGCATGTTTACATGATCCATTCCCTACTGCATTGATCCAGGTGGATATCGGTGGCCACCCACCTTTTCCAAATGGTTCAAAACAGTTTTCTGGCAATTTTGGCAATTTACTATTTTTAGCAGGTTTTAACTTTCGGGGCTATTTTGAGGGCCCAAATGAAGGTTTTTCAAGATTGAGGTTCTCAATGATAACTGAAGGCATAATTGTGCCCCCAAAATGAATCTCCTCAATGATACCTTTCCAACGAGCTATCACACGCCTAAAACAAAGATCGTATGCAAAAGTTACGACCCCGGGAAGTTGATGTACTCACTTACCCAAACGAGGCCCACATGACTTTTGGCGCTTCATCTCCTAGGGTTAGGTTTTTGGATGTCTAGGGTTTTTGGCATTCTTTATTATTGTGAAAATTCCTTCAGAGCCTCATTGTAATAATCTTCTTGTGAATGCGAGTAGCCGTCACATCTCTTCTTAGAGATAAGATGCCACCATTATATCGAGTCTTTCACTCTGTATTTTACAGTCTCTGTACATTTATTTCATTAGTAGAAATCGTGTATTACTGTATATCTGTGTTTATGGTTGCATATCTGATATATTTCTGTTATATTATTGAATATCTGCGATATCTTTGTGCATTTCTTTATTATATCTCCGATCTCATTTCGTGCCGAAAATAATCCGGATCAGTGGTATCAGAGCAGGCTTCTCTTGATCATTTTTTCAGTGCATATCCCCAACGAGGTCCGAGTATAGAAAGTTGGGTCTTGAGCTTGTCTCTCTTGAATATAATCACTCTCGCACACCCAAGAAACCCTCAATGGTGGAAGAAAAGAAAAATGACAGAGCAGACGATCCTATCAATCTGTTGCTTGAGCAAGCTCTCACGCGATAGAGGGATGAAATGATGGAGAATTTTTCCCACATCCTTAAACACCTACTGATAACATCAGGCGCATCTTCATCAAGTGACCACTTTGGAGGCACCTCGCCTTTCAAGGTACAAGTTAATTTTGATATTCCCGTATTTGAAGGACAAATAGATGTAGAAGCCATAGAAAAATGGTTAACTCTGCTAGAAGGTTATTTCTCTGTTCACAATTTTTTCGACAAAGAAAAGATCACCTTCACACTCCTTAAATCTCTCCCTCATGTCAAACATTGGTGGGAAACTTACTGGGAGAAAAGTTCCATAGAGGAGTCTAGAATATATGGGGCCGATCCCACTTGGGATTTTTTTGTGGATGCGGTAAAGGAACAGTATTACCTTGTTGGCAACTATGAGGTCCAGTACATGATATGGACCACACTGCGGCAAGAGAGGGGCCAAGAAGTTCCAGAGTTCACCAATACCTTCCATACCTTTTGCACCAAGATGGGTATCAAAGACTCTGAGCAACATTTGGTTCTGAAATACCATGGAGCTCTACACAGATACATCCAGATTGAAATGGATTTTCAGGACATCTCATCACTCAGTGCTGCTTATCGATGTGCTGTTAAAATTGAGAAGAAATTTAAGCACCAGAACAAACGGGAATTCGGGTCTGCAAATCCGCAACAACCAAAGTATGACAAAGACGACCCTAACAAACAGTCTCCCGAAAACCAGTCCAAGACACAAGAAAAGAAGGGTCATGGGAAGACAAAGAAGGACACCAGAAAATGGTGTGATTTCCACAAAATCCCATGGCACAACACCGATGAATGTCGATCAAAACAGTCATTGGTGGCTGAGATCAAAGACAAGGAGCTGAACTCCGATTCAGAATCTGATTCTGAAAATACTGTAAAGGACAAAACATTGACGCAGACCCCACTGCTATTGTTGCAACCGCGGAAATTCAACCAGAAGAACCAACAGATCCTAAACAGGGGGAGCTCCTTTTTCATTCACAGATGTGGGTGAAGGGGACCCCGCTTCATTTTATTGTTGATAGAGGAAGCCAGAAAAACCTCATCTCAATAGAGGTCGTCAAATATTTGGGATTGTCGACAACACCACACCTACAGCCATATAACATTGGGTGGCTTCAGCAAGGATGAGATCTCCATGTCAACCAATAGTGTCGAGTGTCATACAGCATCCAACCCTTTAAGGATGAGGTATTATGTGATGTTGACCCACTGGATGTCTATGATGTTCTCTTGGGCCAACCATATATGTGGAGATGCCATGTTGTTTATGAGTCTCGACCCCATAGGGTCATTGTTACTTTGGGGGGTCATCTCTACAGAATACTAGAGGTAGTTTTGACTAGTTTTCCACCTAAAAAGTGTTGCAAGGTAGTATCTCATACTGCAAAATTCAGCTTCTTCACAATCTATTCAAAAGGAGAACAAAAGGACACTGCAACCACTACAGCCTTGCCCCAAGCATCATCTATCCAACAGAAGCAGATCGAAAAGGATGCAGCAAAGTGCAAAGATTCCTTTTGCACATCGTCCTCTCATGTATCTCGACTTGTTGAACAGCCTCAACCTCAACAGGTTCGTGATAGATTTCCACAAACTGAGTAGTGCAATGTCTCCAGCAAGACAAGCAGCTCACCAAGATGCAGATTCAACAAACGCTTTTCCCTCTCCCCAAGGAACTCAATGCAATGGAGACCATTACTTCCTAAGGAGGGAGGATTGATCCAGGTGGATATCAATGGCCACCCACCTTTTCCAAATGGCTCAAAACAGTTTTTTGGCAATTTTGGCAATTTACTATTTTTAGCAGGTTTTAACTTCCGGGGCCATTTTGAGGGCCCAAATGAAGGTTTTTCGAGATAAAGGTTCTCAATGATAGCCAAACGAATTATTGATCCCCCAAAATGAATCTCCTCAATGATACCTTTCCAATGAGCTATCACACACCTAAAACGAAGATCGTATGCAAAAGTTACGACCCCGGGAAGTTGATGTACTCACTTACCCAAACAAGGCCCACATGACTTTTGGCGCTTCATCTCCTAGGGTTAGTCTTTTGGATGTCTAGGTTTTTTGGCATTCTTGCTTATTGTAAAAAGGCCTTCAGATCCTCATTGTAATAATCTTCTTGCGAATGCGAGTCGTCATCACATCTCTTCTCAGAGATAAGTTGCCACCATTCTATCGAGTCTTTCACTCTGTATTTTACAGTCTCTGTACATTTATTTCATTAGTAGAAATCGTGTATTACTGTATATCTATGTTTATGGTTGAATCTCTGATATATTTCTATTATATTATTGAATATCTGCGATATCTCTGTGCATTTCTTTATTATATCTCTAATCTCATTTCGTCCCGAAAATAATCTGGATCACGCATTTACAAAAGAAGTATTAGAGAATGTTGGGGGTCATGAGCCTTATTATTTCACAGATGGATTCTCAGGATACCACCAGATCATGACTGCACATGAACAAAGACACAATATCACCTTTAAAAGAGAATGGGGTCGTTACCAGTACACAATGATGTCATTTTGGTTGAAGAATGTGTCTTCCATATTCTCTAGAGTAGTGGTAATTTCATGCTTAATGTTAGATAAGTGTATCCAATACCATATCTAATTAAATTTAAAGAAATGCATCTTTTGTGCACCTTTTGGAATTTTGTTGGGCCATGGGGTGTGTAAACAGGGATTGTTAATGGACCCTGCAAAGATAGTTGTGATTTTTTATTTGCTACCACCAACTTCAGTGTGGCAGTTGAGAGCTACATTGGGTCATACTGGATATTATATAAATTTTATTAAAGGATATGCACATATTAAAACCCCTATGGAGAATTTTTTGAAAAAGGAAGTTAAATTTTAGTGGAATGAGGAATTCTAGTAGGGCCTGGACACATTAAAGTAGAAGATAGTCACTGTGCCTATTTTGTTTTTTCCTAATTGGAGCAAATAATTTCATGTACATGTGAATGCATCATTTATATCCTTAGGAGGAGTCTTAGCTCAGCCAAGAGAAGGGGAGATATATCATCCAATTTCTTTTGCAAGAAGGAAGTTATCATCCACAAAGCATAATTATACTATGACAAAATGAGAAGGTTTGAAAATGTTGTACGATTTGTAGAAGTTTAGAGATTACTTGCTTGGATCCCACTTCAAGATGTATACATACCATTCTGCACCAAGATATCTAGTGAACAAGCCACTGTTGGGGGGGATATGCAGATGGTTATTTTTGTTCTAAGAATATGACTTTGAGGTCATTGCGAAACTAGGGAAATTCAATTCAGGACCAAATCACTTATCGTGCATACTATCAGGAGAGGATGTAGGGAATCTGGATGACAGTTTACCAGACGCACAATTATTTTCAATCTAGATGGTGGATGATTGTTTTTCATACTTAGTTAAGTTTTTAAGCACATGCGTAGATCCCTCAAATTTTATAGTGGCACATAAGAAGAGACTAGTAGTAAAGGTAGCAGACTACCAACTAAGAGCATAGAACCTATATAAGTTAGGTGCATACATTATTCTATGACGTTGTGTATTAGAACATGAAAGAAACATGATGCTATCAAAGGCCCATGAAGGTGTTGCAGGAGGTCACTATGCAGATAAGGAAACAACCCAAAAGATATTGCGTGTAGGTATATGGTGGCCTACTTTGAAAAAGAATGCCAAGGAATTTTGTCAAAGTTGTGATGTTTGTCAAAGGATCAGGAAGCCTTCTAGGAGATATGAGATTCCATTAGTACCCCAAGTAATTCTACAATCATTTTAAAAATTGGAAGTGGACTTTGTTGGATCAATTAATACACTAGCTAAGAGGTCTAGAGCTTGATACATAATTACTACAACATAATACTTAACCAAATGGGCTGAAGCAAAGCTAGCCAAAGACATCAGCGCAGAGACAGTTGCGGGATTTCTGTTTGAAAATGTAGTTACAAGGTTTGGATGCCCAAGAATACTTATGAGTGATCAGGGAACTCACTTTCTGAACATAATGATTGTTTCATTGACAGAGGAGTTCTTAACTCATCATCAAAAAAGCACACCATACCATCATCAGACAAATGGCACAGTATAATCCTTTAATAAGATCTTGTAGCATGAGTTGACAAAGGTGTCTAATGTAAGTAGGGATGTCTGGGACTTGAATATTCCGGAAGTGTTATGGGCATACATGAATACAAAAAACAAGGTGATATGCCACACTCCATTTAGATTGATATATGTACAAGAGGTTGTTATGCTGATGGAATTTATAGTACCAAGCATGTTCATTGTTGCATTGACAGAACTTACAGAGGCATGCGTAGTAGAAAAGAGACTATCATACCTTATGGAATTAGATGAAGATCATTTTTTTGCAGGCTTTCATCAACAAGTACATAAAGCGCACGAGAAATCTTGGCATGATAGACACATCGACAAGAAGAAATTTCAAAAGGGAGACTTAGTGCTACTCTATGACAATAAGTTTCTACACCACCTAGGGAAGTTCTATATGCATTGGCTAGGACCTTATGTGATCATATTTATGATATATGTGGATGTTGTTCAGTTAGAGAAACTGAATGGAGAATATGTAGAAGGACTGGTTAACGATAGTCGACTGAAACTGTACAGGGACATTCGGGCTTCCGCGCACTAGTCTATGCTCACAATTTGTGTACCATAGAACTTGTACTATAAAGTAACATAGATAAGAAGAAAATTAGAAAAAGAAATAAAAGAGTTAGAAATAAAATAAAGAAGGTTGAAAGGAAGCATAAACGTATTAGTTCAAATAGTTCAACCAGAGAATGTCGCAATTCATAAGGAAGCACAAAATGTCACATAGATGCAGTGAACAAGGAGGAAGTGTGTGCAAGAAGGAAGAAGGATTGTGGCAGAGAGGTATGAAGAAAGTGAGAAAATAATTTAATTCAATCCATGAAAAGACATGCATTAAAGGATGAACATGACAACAAAGTACTGGCACCGCGTAGTCATAAATACAAATCGATAAGAGTATTTTGATAGACTGGAAGATATAACATAGGATTCGTCGGAGGATATGAAGTTAATGAAACATTAAGGAACATAATGAATGTTAAGGAAATTGGATTAGAATGTAATTTTGGGTGTGAATAGGTTTAGAAACAGTTGGAAACATGTGATTAAGGCAGTTGAAGACTCGACAGAAAGAAGTTTTTGTCAATTGTGTTTTCATAGAGGGTAGTGTGAGTAGATAGTCACGAAAATACAGATAGACAAGAGAATATAGACAAATCCAAATAATTTAGTTGCATAGAACACTTGCATAGGACTATGGAACCACCCAAAGCAGTAGTGGCATCAACATCAACACCAAAGAAACAACGTAGTAAGTGGTTAGTAGTAATGGTATAGGAAGAAAATATAAGAGTGTCCTTGTCGGAGCCGAATCCGAGAAATTTTCCAAGGGATTATGTACCACCAAGGAACCCATCAATAAAGTTGGTACACATATAGAAGGAAAGGAATTATCTGCTCATGGAGCCAAAAATTCCACTGAGAGTAATAGTCAAAGGAGACATGTTAGGTGCAGTGTCGAGTCTGAGGTTTGTGGATCATGAATTTTCATATGAGAAGAATTTCCCAAACTTATCCTCAAGCAAATATTTGAGGACATGCATTGATCTAGAGACGACGTTTGTCAGAGTTGAGCCTTAGACATGGGAAACAAGATTGGAGAAATCAATTTTCATGAACTTGCTACAAATCCCGCATTTTGGTAGGAGCAACGAGATAAATTCCTGCGTGAATATGCTGCTAAGTTGCGTCCACAGAAGATATTTATGGATGGACATACTAGTGTCCATCGATTCAAAACTAGTCATGCAAATAACAGGGTTGTCGATGGTAGGGTAGGACTCAATGCTACTATTTTCAGACAATTCGAATGAAAAAGTGTTGTCAGAGAGGATAAGGGAGAAGTTTGGGATGTTCAGAGAAATGCACAGAATCAATGTAGCAAATATCAATGATGATTGGTCAAGTTTGTAATGCATGTATTAGCTGGCAAATTGTTGAGAAAGTGTCATAGAGATCAAGTTCCCGTAGGAGTGATGGCAGCAGTAGAGAAGTGTGTCGAAGGCATATAGATGAGATGCGTGACTTTCCTAGTCAACTAGTTCGAGATAGAATGTAGATAAGTGTAAGATAGAGGTATGGAATTCCCCTATACATGCTAATATTAATTCCATCAGTGGCTTGGAGGGAGCCGTAGGACTCAAAGTTTTTTTCAGCGACAAATAAGGCATGATTGGCAACGAGGTACGTGAACTTGTGGCACACTGCACATAAGGGAAGACAATTAGAAAATAATATTTACTTCTACATATACAAGGAAATTATTTGGACAAGCATTTAGAGTACACCACGCATACCACCACATGTTGTTGAAGAATACAAGCTAGTTTCAATTTAAGGCATGGAACCATCACATGTATGTGCAAGTGAAAAAGGAACCAAGTAAAGAATGGCTTCCCACATGGTATAGGTTAACCAAGGAAGAGATGGGACATATTATGAAAGGTTGGGATGATGATTGGAAGATCCCAACAATAGATATAGAGCAGTCGGAGAAACAAAATCTGGAATTACAAGACATAGATGATGATGAAGAAGAAGGAGAAGAACATGAAAAAGGAAATGGTGCAGGGGGAACAACAAAAAAGACAGTCTCGTGCATGGGAGAGAAGAGAAAATAAGTAGATACAAGGACAATAGTCCCACAACAAAAGAAAAGGAAAGCTACAAAATAAACACCTGTGCAATCCCTTACAAAATATGACTTGGAAAGGATTGCAGACCAAGTTAAGGAAGAAACATATGAAGCCTTTGAGTCTGTGACACATCAACAAGAAGAAATGCATTCATATATGCACACACAGATTGTTGCGCTCTGACAAATTTTGGAAACAATGAAACTAATGCCATTTCACACTGGAGAAAAAGTATAGAAAGAACAAACAATGTAGATGACAGAAGCACAGTTGACAACATCCCAACTAGTTGCAAAATCAGGTGAAAATCAGGTAGTGAAGATAGGGATAGGGGCCTTGTAGTTCCCCACATCAAATTTGAAGGAGAAAGTAAAGACACTAAGTCATATTGACTTAGTGTTATCTTAGTTTCTTATAGGTATCTTACTGGTATGGGTTACAATCGAACATGACATAGGAACTTCAAGTGCATACAACGTCGACATCGTTGGAGCTGACAAAAATAGTTGCAGAAAAGGAGATGTTGCAAGCATAATATGATCAACTCAGGAAAGAGCGGGATGAGGCAACACAAAAGGTAGAGAGAGTCAAATAGGCAGTCGAGGGGGTGTATAAAATTATTCTAGAAGTGATAAGGGAGGAAGACACCCCATTGGAGGAACATGTGATGAAGCTGAGCAAAGCCATTCAAGGATTTCAAACAAAGATCACGGACTTAGAGACATGATAGATACCAATCACTCCCCCAGAGAAAAGGGAGAAACACGAAAAGATGGCCACCAAAATTATAGAGAACATCAAGAGTATGGAAGTAGAATGTGCTAAGTTGTATGCATAAAGCACAAGAGTTTTGATGCAACTGGATGAAGACTTGGAGCTGCAAAAGATTCGACAGAAGATACATGTTGCACAAGATAAGGAACAATATTTTAAAGAAGGAATGATTACATTACCACCAACGGAGGGGGTAACAACAATGGCCGAAAACATAAAACTATATTCAGAGATAAATCAGCTAAGGGTGGAGTAGCAGGATCATGCACAAAAGATTGAGGTGATAGAGGAGTTAGCCTCTACTCAAGGCAAGATCAAGAAGGTAGTGCAGGAAACCACTGAAAAATTGAATACTCACTTAACTACATAATTGGTCGAAGAAATTGTACAACAGGAAGAACAAGTCATGGAAAAAGTTGCAACGACCAGTGATACACTACATAAGTTCTTAGAAACATGGAAGCAGGCCTGAAGTGGCTCGAGACAAACCACATGTGAATGTTGGGGGCCTATTGGAGCAGGCTATTTTGAATAAGTTTTTGGAATCACACACGAACAAATCGCACAACATTTTGGCTCGAGAGAAAGATGTGTGAAAAGCAGTTGGAGCATTTTCAGGAGCCAACATGGAAAATGCGGAAATTAGTTGGGAGTTTTGGGACATTATGACCACTTTGTAACCATTTTGTAATGGGACTAGCCCTATTATAAAGCTATAAATTGTAATGGAGTTTTTTGGGTAGAGGAAGCTTTTTTGAGTAGTTCAAAAGAAGAGTTTGACAAGTATTGGGAAGTTTTGGGAAGATAGAGTGCACTGTATGCACGAACGACTAGGGAACGTTGAGGTAGAATTGATATACCTATTATGAGTGTAGTGTGCACCTGAAGTAAGAACTGAATATTATGAATGAATGAATAAGAATCCAACCATTGTGGACGTAGCCCAGTTTGGGGTGAACCACGTTAAATATTATGTCTCGATGTGTTGCTTATGTGTATACACGATTAATATAGATATACTTACTGTATTTGCACAATGATGATGAATGTTTAGTATTATGAATGTGTCATTGATATATGTTGTGAACTTAAGGTAATGATGAATGAATGAATGTTAAGTAAGGTAATGTCACGTAGAGAGTATATTGCATGGTAATTGAATGTTGAGTGATGGAAATTGTGCACATGAACAATGCAGAGTATGGTCATGTTGAATGCCTCACTTCCCCTCATCACTGCAGAAACTTGGTTCCAACAGCCCCTCTAGATGCCTCATGTGAGACTTCACTTGCTTGCAGGTGATGTCGAAAGGGCCAATGTCTAAGGTTTTTTTTGGTTTATTATCTTTGAACCTAGGGTTTTCCCACTGCATGCCAACACAGTTGAAACAACTCTATGTAACATTTGTCTTTTCCCTTGTGAAAGGATTTACACAAAGGTGATAGATTTTATGATAACACTTTGGCGCCATTGTCGAGGAGATTTGGGTTATTATTCTTGGAAATATTAAGTCTATTCTTCAATATTCTTTTGATGAGTATACATCAAATCCTAACTTAGTGTTCTCATATGGTGACTCCATTGAGGGAAGAATACCTTTTCCCTATGCAAATTTTTAAGAATATATCCTTGTAAGGTGAAACAAGCATTGTTGTAAAGGAATTTAAGATTCACCTTGGCAGATCCACTCATATGATTTTGTAAAAAGGTTTCATCCTATTTTAATATTATGTATGAATTTGCATATTCTCAAATGTAAGAATTATGGCACCATGGGAACTTCATGAAATGTTTCCTTCTCTTGATATTAAGAATGTTTTTGGATACTCGAATCCATTTTTTTCCGGATTGGGGGGATGATTGTCCAAAATTTGATGGTGATCCATCTTTGACCATTACTCATGTTGTAAAATTATTGAAATACACCTTAGAAATAAATGTGATACATTAAGATGTGGTTATAGGATTATTTTTATTGTCTCTGGAAAAAAAACAAAAGGATTGGGTCAAGCATTCTTGCAGTCCAAAGAATATATCTTCTATTGCAGATTTCATTGAGAAATTTCTCAAGAATTGGGGCCCCGTAGTTCAGATGTATGAAGACACTCTTTAAACCCTATTGAATATGAAGAAGACATGGTTGAAGAAAAATAACCTAAATAAGAGATTCATCAAGGAAGTTACCCAACCTATGAAGAAGAGCAAGGGCCACCTCATGAATCCATTGAAGAAAAGGAAGACTTGGATGAAACACAACATGTTGAAGATCAAGGCCATGATGATAACCTGATAGAAGAGATCATCTTTATTCACAAAGAAAAGTGTATGGTAAGTTGTACTCCTTTTCAAGATTTTGATTCCTATGATGCATACTTTGATTATTTGTAAAGTGAATATTTTTCATAGAAGCCCTTAGATTTGGTGAAATTTTCATCTAATGAGGAACATGGTAACCATAAGAATGGAAATATTGATGATTTTATATGCATTGGAAGGCATAAATGGGATATGATTTTTTCTCATTTTTATGGGGATCCCATTTATGACACTGATACATGTCCTTTTGAGCACATCCTAGGAGGTATGATACATATTTTTTTGAGCACTTGGGGTTATTTTGTGAAGAATATTTTCAACCACCCTTATGCTCAAATTTTGGTTAACATTAATGTGAGCACTCTTATGGGACTATGATTGACCCAAAGAAGCAAGAATGTCATAGGAGAAATTTCTAGCCATATTTTTCCTCGTCTTGTTAGCTATATGTCATTGGAGGTACAACTGGAAATTATGTTTTTGGTGATGAGATATCTATGGGAAAAATTTGTTTTCAACCTATAGTTTGTTGCAAGTATTTCCAAACACATATAAAAGCACAACAAACCCTAAGTTGGGAGAATTTTTTCTTTCAAGATCTAAATTCACCTCTAACTTTTCATCTTCATCCTCTTTAGAAAATCATGAGGTATTTTTCAGGTTTCTCATGATTCCATCTCAAGCCTTTGGGAGTGACATTGTAAATGAATTATGAGGTTGCCATATTTTGAAGTACATAGATCAATGTTACAAGATGCAAGGATTGAATTATGAAGGCCTTGCTTGGAGCAAGTATGATCCATCATTAATATAATGCAACCCTATTCAAAGATGGATAGAGAAACCTTATAAATGCACATCTCGACATGATTACATTCCTATTACTTTCCCTCATGTGTTGGATTTTGTGTTTGGTTATGGTGTAATGTTTGTCCTATATCATCACCATGTTTTTCTTGACATTTCCTTGTTTTGGTTCATAACTAAGCACAAGGGTAGAGTTTTTTACCTTGATGGGATGGTAGGATGGTTTCACTAGTTGTATGATTATACCTAGCACTTTTGTTGTCCTATAGCATTAGGTAGGTTAATGTTAGGTCATATTGTGTTCTTGCATATTGATTGTACTTTATTTTGATTGATGTTTTCTATTAATTGATCCTATACATCCATGACAACTTAGCCTTATACATGCTTTTTAAAACAAATATATATATTAATGAAAAAAAAAAAAACGGCATTTTATTTTAAACCTTCCATATACCAAGATGGATCATATACCCTTACCCTCTTGTTACTGATGGTTTTATGTTAGAATGTATAAGGAAACACAACAAAAAAACAAACCATTAACGTTGGAATTTAGTGTATTTAAGTGCATGAATTGGACTCAATGGATGACGCAAAAACCGACACCAAAGGGCCTGTTCATTTGGGTGCCCAAATTAGCGTCGGGATTAACACTTAGATTAGCATCTAGATTGGCACCCATAGTAGCGCCTAAAATAACACCTAAATTGGTAGTTTTTCTCCCAATCATGCTTCCTGCTTTTCTTCTAGTATAGCATCAAAAACAACTTCTACTTTAGCTTCCAAATTTACGCCAAGATTTGTTTCCATTATTGTGTATTTTTTTCTTCTAAAATGGTTTCCATGATTGCGTCTTTAGTTGCTTCTAAAATTGCTTCCATTTTTACTTCTGTGTTTGCTACCTGAATTGCTTATTTTTTTGCTTTCTAGGTAGTGCCAAGTTTTGCTTCCAAGATTGCTTCTGGTTTGGATTCCATTGTTGCTTCCTTTTTTTCTTCCAAAAATGATTCTTTTTTTTCTTCCGAAGTGCCACCAGGTTTTTCTCCTTAATTAACACTAAATTTTTCTTCCAGAATTGCTTCCTTGTTAGCTCCATGGCTTTCTTCCTTTTAGTTCCAAGGTTTGCTTCCTTTTTAGCAGTTGGTTTGCCTTCTTTTTTAGGTCCAGGGTTTTCTTCTTAATTAGCATCCAATTTTGCTTCCTGTTAAGAAACCAATTTAGCTTCCTACTTAGATCTAGAAATAACTCCAAGTATGGCTTCCAATTTAATGTCAGGTTTCACTTCTATTTTAGAGCCACATTTTGCTTCCAGTTTAATAACTCATGTTATTTCCTTATAGCTTACATTTATTAATTTAATATTTTTTATTTCAATTTAATTAGTTAAATATATCATGCCTCTTAAAAAACTTATATAATTATAGAGTAAGTCATATTGCATTTGAAGTGTTTTATATGATAACTTTTATAAATAATTTTTAGGGAAATGGACATCCATACAAACTAACACCATCGTTATACTTATTAAATCTTCATCTAAATAAAATCTACAACATATAGTATATACAAAATAACAAGATAATGATTATAACATGATCATCATCTATAATTAAAACAAGTGAGTCAAATATACCAATATTAGATAAGTATCATGTCAAACAAATTATATCTTAAAAAAAAACAGATATCTCATTTGAAATGTATAACATTTTTGGAGATCTTATACAAAATAACAAGATAATGATTATAACATGATCACCATCTATAATTAAAACAAGTGAGTAAAATATATCAATATTAGATAAGTATCATGTCAAACAACTTATGTATTAAAAAAAAAAACAGATATCTCATTTGAAATGTATAACATTTATGGAGATCTTAAAAAAACATATATC
>JASDQU010100356.1:503607-528676 GCA_032191745.1 Picea mariana
CCAATATATATATATATATATATATATATATATATATATATATATATATTAACATCATATACAACTAAAACAAGTGAAAGTCAAATATGCCAGTAGATCAATAACATGTCAAAATGATACATGGCCAATAGTCGACATAAGTCAAAATGATACATGTCCAAATGATATAAGTGAAAATGATACATATGATAGAAAACATGAAAAGAGGCATCATAACGATATATCAACAATGATCCATGATGGATTATATATAATCAATGTCATTGGCTACTACCAACAACGGGCTCATCATCATTATCACTATCATGATGATCATCAATGTGATCATCATCGTCGTCTGCCTCAGTGTCTTTTGCATCTGCCTCATCATCATCATCTCCCATGTATGTATCAGACCAATTATAATATGGATCTATCTCATGAGGATCAACTGGATCTTCTAGAAGATCCGTGTTCTGCAAAAAAAACGTTCAAAATGAAAAGTTATTATTTATTTCATGCAATAATTAATTTTTGTGTTATATTTATAATATTGTAACATATGAAACAAAACCATAATCATATTACATCATATCAAAGTGCACATACCATAATAAAATTTCAAATAAGTTACAGATAAGATGTCATTCCAATGATGTAACACATGCAACAATTCCAATAAACCTTAGTAAAGATCATAAAAAAATATGTTATACATTTTAACTATCAACTGTAAATTCTATTAAATAAATCTAAGTGCCAACTCTCTCCATTTTGTGCTATATATGATTATGTTTGCTTCAAATATCCTTTGAGAGTTAACTGGTCTATATATATTCTTCTCTTATATTTCACAAATGAATATTTTTTTGGGACATTTTGGCACTATAATATGATTCAAAGGTCCTTTGAGAGTTAACTAGTCTATAGGTAATTATGAAGATTCTCTCAATACTTATTCAACTAGACCACATCCAAAGATGATCTCGATACTTATTCAACAAGAGTACGTCGGAGCATGTTATATCTACAAATATTGGATACGAATAGTCCAATATACAAAACGTATGTGAAGATATAGCTTGGTTGCAAATTCTATACAACTAAATGACAATGATCAAAATAAAGGAGCAACTATCTACATTGACGAAAGACCAAAAGCAACAGAGAATATTGCAGGTTTTATAAATAGTACACGACCCGCGACCACAAATAAGCAACCCAATTGCGTATTTGAGGGGCGTGAAGGAAACTGTGTATTCATATGTGCAATAAAATCAATAGATGCAGGGGAAGAGTTATTGATTGATTACAATTTGAATCAAATAGATACAGATGTTGCTATTATGGGGGTGGTACATATACTAATTTACCCAACCTGTAAGCAATGACTCTCATATATTATGATTTTAATTATGTTCTTTACGATGTTAATCCATTTGGAGAGCTTCGGTCTGTTTAGTACTCAGTGTGTACTATTTTTGTTATCAACATTTGAATTTCTCATACATTTGAATTTCTCATAAATTTGAATTTATTTCGAATGATAATGATCATGGTTCTAATTTTACTGTAATGTGGCAGGATGATCGTGGTAAATCAAAAGCGACCTCAGAACAAGTAAATGAACAACAATTTTTGAATTGCATTTAATGTGCATTTTATTTCGGTGGTGATCAATTTTTTTATTTATTTACATAACTGAATTATCATTTATTTTGTCGAATATGTAGTTGGTGAGACATGATGTTGATGATGATTCACTCGGCAAAATGGATTTGTATGAATCCCCTGACCCTAAGGTTTTAATAAGAAAAAAGATCAATAAAAGAAACAACAAACTAGCTCACTTGTTAGATATTCTAGATAAAAATCCTGAGGTTGAAGAAAGGATCAGAGAAGTTATGACAAGGCTTAAGACATATAAGGTAATAACCATAATTTCAAGTGGTTTTATTTTTAGGTCATAAGATGAATTATGAAATCTTGATTTTTAACTTTTACATTATCTAAACGAAAAAATGATTTCTTTCTTATATAAATGTTTTTGGATCTTGCTGACACCGACATGCATGGTATCGATAGTAGTGGTGCTGCACAAACACCAAAAGGTCCCAACATAGACCCTCGTGTAGCTTCTAGGATGTAGTTATTTAGATCTCCACCTTCCACACCATTAGGTGGGATCCACGACACACTCACCGAGGAAGCAACCACACAGGTAGGATCTGTAGGTGGTGACGGAGATGAGGCCGATGATTTGACAAACTATATGGTTGATTTTAATAAAGAAATACATGTGACAAACACAAGGACCCTTAAGGGAACCTTTATGGCCAATGAGCAAGAGCTTCCATTTAAGCAGGTTAAAGTCCCACGTAATTTTTAAAACTTTATTTATTTTTATGTTTTCTATGTAGACAAATATAAATCATCTAAATTATTATTTTTAAATTAATAATCATATAATCATTTTATGTGTAGGGAACAATGATTTTTATAGGTCCTTAGAGAATAAGGATTTGTTGATTTTTGGGCCCACGATACGGGAGAGGTGGGATTCCCAAAATTCTAACCTCAAAAAAGAATTGGTGGATTATCTAGAAAGTATTTTTGGTGTAGATACTTTTAATAAGACCTTGGCCACCACCGCATCTGGCCAATATTTAAAATATACACGAGAAACATATAGGAATCACTTGAAATAAAATTATAGGTACGAGAGTCCTCTGATGATTCCAAAGAGGGAGTGGAAGGCCCTCATTGAGGACACAAAAGAGAAGAAATTGACAGATGAAGGAAAACCACACTCTGGTCCCAGAAGGTAAATTACAATTTCAATTGAATACCTTCAATATTTTTTAGATGTAAATAAAATTGTGGTATATATTAACATGCTTGAAAATTTTGATGATAGGTTGATTGACACGTCAAAGGCCACAAAAGAAAGGCTTGCCAAATGTGGCCATCATAGTCTAGGCCAGGGTAGCTACTTGAAGTTGCAGTCACGAATTATAAGTACCTAAATATCTTATTTGTATCACCTTAAAACTTTTAGGTAATTGCAACGAATAACATAAAAAATACATACTCTTATGCAATGCAGGGTGATGAGTTTGGTACTGAAACCATGGAGGAAGACCTCAAGATTGGTTACAAGTACGGATATAAAGTGGTAGTTGAACACCGAAAAATATTGGGGCAGATACCAAGAACCACTTTGCAAGATAAGGTAAATAAAATTCAATCCACATTAACCTTTATTATTAAAAGAATACAATCATGTTGGATATTATTAATATTTACGACTTTGTTTTAATCAGGGAAGAAACACTGTCAATGAACGCACTAGTATTGGAGAGCAGTGCGTTGATATAAGTTTGAAACCAGAAGATGGTTCTGATCCCATTTAGTCCCAATTTTCCACGGGGGCACAGCCCCACGATGGTGCTATGACCGAGCTAGCACATGATGGTAATATGGTTGTATTTTAATCATATACTTAATAATTTCATAGTTATACATTTTGTACTTCTATTGTTTTTTACTTAAACATTTATGATTGTCCTTATAAAGTTTGTGGTATCAATGGCATATAATGTTGTACTTGAGGATCGTATAGTTGAAGAGGAGCACATGGGGGCAACCATTCCAATGGTGCCGACCAGTGCACTAGGTAAATAATGACATTGCAGGTGTTTTTTTTTAATATTACTGAACTAGTTCAATGATATTTAAAAACTGGCCATTTAAATTTTGTATTTTTTTCTTTTTTAGGTGATGCCTCATCACAACGGACTCCATTACACCATGATTACCCCGCGACTAGGCGTGCTCTACGTGATATGATGCAATCACAATCAGATTCTGAAGAGCACCCAGAGAACAAAGATGTAGATATTGATGAAATGATTAGGAACTATAGAGATAAGAAGAAGAGGCCGGATAAAAGTACTAAATGACGATGTACATGAATATTTTAATAATTATTTAATATAAAATCTATTTTCACCATATTTTGCTCACTCCAAATGGATCAAGGAAACATTTTATTTCATTGTAAACAATTGCGAATATTGGTATGTATATATGCATGTTTTTGTTGTAAATATTTCAATACATTTATATGCTAGGTATTGGGGAATTGAGAGTGATGTGGAGGGGGGGGTAGGGGACATAAGAGCTTTGGCCTTCATGTGGTTGGCCCTGTTCAGTAGAGAATAATTTATTGGAGCCATTTAATCTTGGGGCAAACTTCCCTTGATCCAATAGAGAAACAACAAAGTCAATGTTGACTTTGTTGCTGCTACTTAAAATCAAGGGAGACAGTTTGATCAAATATTAGATGCATGGCTCCAATAAATTATTCTCGAAACCAAGAGGAGCTCATTCAGGTATGTTCTGACACTCTCGTAAATAATGCGCTGCAAATATTACTTGTATTGATTTTTTAGATATTTATGGAGGTTGAATGATTTTTGTAGGTACTTTAATATCTTTCTTTGTCAATTGAGGGAAGCTCAAGACTAACATAGGGCCATCCAACTAAAGAGAAACGCGTAGGGCCAACCATTCCAACTATATTGTCGACCAGTTTATCAGATCAGGTGTGATTTCTCCTTTCAGCATATAAGTTTATATAGCCATAAATTATAGTTATTTTAATTTAGATCTATTTATTTCTTTTATTATATATGTTGATCTTGTGAACAAAAAATAAAAATGCATTATTTGTTTCTATTTTTCCCTAATTCTAATTACAATTTTCCTATGACTTTGACCAAGGGCACACTACTCTAGGAAGTCTCCTCACACCTTCTTGTGACCATTCTTATTTATATTCTTAGCCTATACCAAACATCACTAAACAACACAATGACCGGAATCATACTAAGCTCTCTATTACTAAGCTCTTGTTATGGAAACTACGTGATATGGCACTCAAAGAATAACTCGTATCTACAGGTTACTGAACTCACTATGAAGCTTATGTATGATTAGAGTGGTATCATTCTTAGGAAGATACAGTATGAAGATTAAGACTAACTAACTTATTGCCTGTATTATACAAATCTTATTGAGGCAATGACATCAATGAATATGGGAAAGGTGATTGCCTTGTTTCTCTAATAAGCTGCCATTACATGTTACCTGTCGTATTTCTTTCCCATATTCATGCATATTCAACGGTAAACCTACTACCAGAGCTTAGTTTAATTTGGCAGTAGAGGTTATAAAACCATTGCATGAATGATTTCCATTTAGCTATATTATTGCGCATTCATTTGTGTAGGCCATATATTATTGTTTGTACTTTGCTTTGATTACTATTGAGTTCACACCCTCCCACTACATAATAGCCTCCGTTGAAAGCTCAGTACTCCATCTAGCTAAGAACAATATAGAGCTTTATCATACCTAATACGTATGACTAATCATGAGCTTACCTATAACAACTAGTACATATTAGTTATGTGGAAGACTACTATATCACTTATGACTGATTTGTAAGTACATGGATTCTAATCAGTAGTAAGAGTTTTGACACCACTATTATGTAGACCTTGATTAGGTTGACACTTATCCTTATAACGTTGTGGTTATAATAGCTTCGATCTCTATTGGTATAATTGAATACATGATTACTGGTATTGATATCACAGAGTAACATATGGTAACCTATTTAATATAATAGTTAATAGAATATGTAAAAACACTAGCTTTACTTGCATTACCATTATCTTTAATAGGTTGATAAAGTGTAACATACTTATACTAGCTATTATATAAACACCATTCATTACCATTACTAATAAGTGTTGAATATGGAGTTACAAGGAGTCTTTTGTTGTAACTATGGAGCTTTATTGAGATCACCTATATAATTCCACTCTATGTATACACCTTATTGATCTACCAGCTAAGGTAGAAGTAAGACCATTACTCTATCTGTAATCTAAGCAACATGGTGATTCTATATTAGTGACAGAACTTATGATAGAATAGGTCTCATCCTTGTTGTATATTATGAAATCCATTGCATATATGTCTCCCTTTGTTCACACCTTATTCCAAGAGTCATCAGTATGATACAAGTACCAATATGAGCAATTATGGCTGATACAAGTGATATGCCCATACATTCTACCCATAATCATTGCTATTGTATAATACGTGTGATTCCACTTATAGCTAGTTACATATCAATGTCATTACTAGTCTATTACTCCTACTAATAAACCTAATTAGTTCACTTGATAGCTGAGATTAACGGTATTCACTAGTGTGAATACAAGGAATCCACAATATATCATGTACAAAACACAGGTTGTGCTAGTATAATTCAATGTGTTCATTATGAATACTACGTCACACTGATACAAGAGCTTAACCTAGTATTGAATATAGAAAGCTTCTAACCCATACTGTAAACCATTATGTATATAAACCTATTACCATTGTATTCATTTCCTATAATATGAAACCAACTTTATGGGAAACATAGTAATGTTCAAATTTGTTTCCATGTAATGATAGAACAAGCATAGTGATTACCATTCAATCTAGAAACCAAGCTTACTCCTACCAGTTCATGAAACCTTGTATGTAAAGGCTTCATGTTGTATTCACACCTTAATCAACTTCCATGGAAATCATAGTATCAATAAGGTGAATCATTCCAGTATCTTAGCTCATCACCATCAAAGAAGCTTACTATCAACCTGTATCAAACTAAAGTGGTTCAATTCCACACATCATGTTAGTAATAGTCATTGTGTTTCACAACTTATTCTCTAATAAAGATATCACTTGTGATCCTTAGTTATGATATCTCTAGTATCATATCCATTACTCTCTTCATCTTTAGAAGAAGTGAACATAATGTACGATATCATGTTAGTAAGTTTTATCCATAATCTAATATCATATAATAGTAGAAGTAATGGGAATCTAAGCTCATAATAAGGGTCCTATTGGTTCCATATGAATCTCATATATTAGGGATATGTAGTAATCAAACACCCTATAGAGCTTATACATGGAATTGAAATAGGTCATATATGGTATTCATACAAGTACTATCATGTATGGGTAATATAGTATCATATTAGTGTTAGGTTCCTAACCCGCACATGGGTAGATCAATATATTCGGATGTAATAAAGGTCAATATTAATAAGGCCTTTTAATAAAATAGAATAAGGCGGATGTAAGAAGACCTAATAGAAGCTTCTGCTTCTAGAAGGATCTTCCTCTAGATGCTTCTCTTGATAGCCATATTTAGTATAAATAAGGGTCGAGGGTATGAAAACCTTAGCTTGGAGATTATTCTACGATCTATCATCCTTAGTTAGTGCCTTGAGATATTGGTCTGAGTACTGCTGTTGGACCCTACATGTATATCAGAGAGCTATAGCACAAGGAAAACCCTTGTCTATAGAACCCTTGAATACCTAACCTTTGGGGGATAGAAACATAAACAAATTAAAACATACAAGATCTATTGCCATGCAACTGTGTTCCGTTTGCCAAGTAAATACACGTTTCTTTTTGGTTAATCATTTGGGGATTTCATTGCTACATTATTCTTCAGACTGGAGTATAAATCTGCAAGTGTTTAAAAAAAAAAGTCTGGAAATTGTTTTACCATTATTTGAGACCTATTCCATTGAATTCATCTCTTCGTCCTTATCACATTCATCCATATCATTTTTTGTCAAAATTTTTGACCCCGCCCGCCCCTTTTCAGTTCACACATCCTCATTGTCTATACCTGTAGCCAAGACCTGGAAGCTCGTTTCAACACCTTGCAATCTAGTTTCTTTGAGACCCAAAAAGAAGTGAAACAACTCAGTGCTATTGTTTCCTCCATTGATTCATCCATCAATACAACCATAAATACAACCATGCAGTCCTCAATGAAGGAAGTCAAACAAGAACTAACCACCCAGCTTGAATCTGTCTTTGCATCACTCTGCACCAAACTGAATATCCCTACAGATGACCCTTTCTCTGATGCACCTCCAAAGACTGAAGGTGAACATTCCTCCCATTCCCATACCTTTCAGCCCCATCACTTTCAACGTGACCTACGCCTTCCGCGGGTGGAAGTGACCAAATTTGATGGCTCGGACCCCACTGGTTGGGTCACCCAAATGGAACATTATTTCTCTTTATACGACATTACAGATGACTTGGCCAAACTTCAGTATGGTGTTCTCCATCTAGATCAAGAACATTAGCAATGGTGGAAATGGAGAAAAACTTCCCGTCAAGGGTATATTGCTTGGACCCAATTTGTGACTGAACTTTATGAATGCTTTGACACTGACACCAACCATTTGGATCATTTGACAAAGTTGAAACAATCAGGAACAGTAGAAGACTTCATAGCTGCCTTTGAGTGCCTGGATTTTCGAACAAAGGGCATGAATGATGCTTTCTTTCGAGAGTGTTTTATCAGTGGCCTCAAGGAGGAGATTCGGTCCCATGTCCTCATGGCTCAACCTTTGAGTTGGGTGGAGGCTACTAAAAAAGCTAAAGAAGCACAACAGGTTGTATCCTCTCAAAACCGTGAACCCTCCTTTATCCCTCGCCCTAAACCCATAAATCCCACCACTCCCTCCGCCCCATTAAAGATCCAAAAATTGACCAGGCCTGAAATGGTTGAATGTCAACTCAAAGGCCTTTGTTGTAATTGTGATGACAAATATTTCCCATGCCACAAATGTAAGGAACAAAAAAAATTTATGGCCATCTCTGAGGATATTTCAGAAGAGGATGTTGAAACTCCCCTTGTGCCCGAGTCACATGAAATCACTGACATAACCCCTCCCTCAAACCCTCCTGAAGTGGAATAGATCATTTTCCTCAATTCTCTCACTAGCTTCTCCACCCCCCAAACCCTCAAGTTAATCGGTTACATCAAGCATCGAAAGGTCATCATTCTGGTTGATAGTGGAAGCACCCATAATTTTATTCATCGCTGCATTTCTCAAGAAACTCATTACTACATCCATGCCGTCAACAATTTCCAAATCATGATTGCCAATGGTGGTTCCATGAAATGTGGAGGGTGCTATGAAAATGTGCATCTCCAAATCGGTGACTACCACCTAAAATCCCATATGTTTGCTATCGACATGGGTGGTTGTGACATTGTGTTGGGTGCAGACTGGCTAAGGACTTTGGGTCCCATTCTCATGGAGTTTAAGGCATTAACCATGCAATTTGACCAGGAAGGCCACCAATATAAATTCCAAGGCATCACGACTGGTTCACCTGAGGTCATTAGTTCCCATCGCATGGAAAATATGCTCAAAAAAGGTCATTCTAGTGTCATTGCCAAACTCCATGCCACACAAGCAACAAAGACACCCTTGGTGCTGGAAGACCTCCAAGCCCTCCTTTCTAAACACCAAATGGTATTTTTCACTCCCCAAGGACTCCCTCCTTCCTACGATGTTCATGATCATTCCATTCCCCTTGTACCCGGAAGCCTTCCTCCCAATATCCGTCCATATCGCCACCCCTTTTCACAAAAAAATGAAATTGAGAAAATGGTCCAGGAACTCCTTATTGTAGGTGTTATCCGCCCTAGTACGAGCCCTTACTCTTCTTTTGTAGTCATGGTCATGAATAAAGAAGGTTCTTGAAGAATGTGTCCTGACTTCAGTGCCCTCAACAAACTGACCATTAAAGACAAATTTCCCATTCCTGTCATTGATGACCTCCTGGATGAATTGAGTGGCACCCAATTATTTACTAAACTTGATATTCTCTTGGGCTATCACCAGATCCATATGAATGAGGCAAACATCCCCAAGACGACCTTTCAAACTCATGAGGGCCACTATGAGTTTTTGGTCATGCCCTTTGGCTTGTGTAATGACCCCTCCACCTTCCAAAGCCTCATGAATCATGTCTTCCATCCTTTTCTCCATCATTTTGTATTAGTTTTCTTTGATGATATCCTAATCTATAGAAAAACCTAGACAGACCATCTTACTCATGTGGATCAAGTTCTCCATCTACTCTCTCAACACAAACTTTTCCTGAAACAGTCTAAATGTGCTTTTGGTGCCTCAAAAGTAGAATACTTGGGTCATCTGGTTGGCAAGGATGGCATCAGGGTGGATCCAAAAAATATTGAAGCTATGCATGAATGGCCACACCCAAAGACTCTCACGGCTCTCCTCAAAAAGAACTCTTAACAGGGTATTATCGCAAGTTTGTTAAGAATTATGGCAAGATTGCAACACCTCTCACAGCTCTCCTCAAAAAGAACTCTTTCACTTGGACTCCAGTCGCTTCTCAAGATTTTCAAACCTTGAAAATGGCCATGTGCACCACTCCGGTTCTAGCCCTTCCTAATTTCACAAAGACCTTTGTGTTGGAATGTGATGCCTCAAGGAAAGGAATCGGTGCTATCCTTATGCAAGAGGGTCGACCTTTGTGTTGGAATGTGATGCCTCAGGGAAAGGAATCGGTGCTATCCTTATGCAAGAGGGTCGACCTTTGGCTTTCACCAGCAGGCAACTATCTGAAAGGAATCTAGGCAAACCCATCTATGAAAAGGAAATGTTGGCTATTCTACATGTCGTTGATCTGTGGCACCCTTATCTCTTGGGGCAATGTTTCCAAATTAAGACAGACCATCAAAGCCTCAAGTACTTTCTGGAACATTGCATTTCCTCCCCGGAGCAACAAAAATGGGTGACTAAGCTCTTTGGATATGATTATGAGATCATTTACAAGAAGGGAAAAGACAATGTGGTGGCAGATGCACTGTCCCAAAAATATGAAGAAGAAGGATCCATTTTTTCTCTTTCCTTCATTGTACCAGATTGGCTCCAAGTTGTGCGCTAGGAATGGCTACAAGATCCCAAAAGTTTTCATATGATCTAGCAATTGCAGACCAATGCTCCCGCTCCCCCAAGGTACTCTTGGCTCCAGAATGAGCTTTGATACAAAGGGCGTTTGTATTTAAGTAAACAATCAAAGCTTAAATCCATGGTACATTATGAGCTTCATGCTACACCCACAACAGGGCACTCCGGGTTCACCAATACCTATGATCGGGTCAAACGTTCTTTCTTTTGGGATGGTATGAAATAGGACATCCGTAATTTTGTCACTGAATGTGAGGTGTGTCAATGCAACAAGGGAGAAACAGTCAAATCTCTGGGCACACTACAACTGCTTCCAATTTCACCTACTATTTGGAAGGATATCTCTATGGACTTTATTACCGGCTTACCCAAATCAAGAAATAAATCAGGCATAATGGTGGTTGTGGATCGTCTTTCCAAGTATTCTCATTTCCGTGCTCTTCAACACCCATTTACTACATCCACAGTGGCTCAAATTTTCATGGACCAGGTCTTCAAGCTTCATGGCATGCCACACTCTATTGTTTCTGATCGTGACCCAACTTTCACAAGCAATTTTTGGCAAGAATTGTCTAAGCTATAGGGAAACCAATTGCATCTAAGCACGGCTTATCATCCCCAGAATGATGGTCAAACAGAAGTTGTCAACAAGTGTTTAGAAACATATCTAAGGTGTTTTGCCTCTGAAAAGAAAAATCAGTGGGCTCAATGGTTAGCCCTAGTTGAATGGTGGTACAACACTTCCTACCATACAGCTACATGCATGACTCCTTTTGAAGTGGTATATGGATAGAAGCCCCCTTCAGTTCTATCATACTTATCGGGTACCTCGAAGGTCCATGCGGTTGAACAAACACTTATAGTTCAAGAGGATATTCTTCGTACCTTTAAAGAGAACTTGGTCATGGCACAAAATTGCATGAAGCAACAAGTAGATCAAGGTCATTCTGAACATCAATTTGCAGAACGGGATCAAGTGTTTCTACGACTGCAACCATACAAGGAAACTTCCCTCAAGGTCGAGCAGTGTCAGAAGCTAGTGCCCAAATTTATGGTCCTTATACAGTTCTCAAGCATGTGGGACAAGTCGCCTATCAGTTAGCTCTGCCCAGTTAGTCAAAGCTACATCCTATTTTTCATGTTTCATGCTTAAAGAAGGTGATTGGAACTAGGTGGAAAATTCAAACCAACCTTCCCAAGTTAGATGAAGAAGGATCCATTTGGCTATAGCCAGAAGCAGTTTTGGACCAGTGTGAGCATCACCTGCATTAGCAAACCATCAAGGAAGTGCTAGTCCAGTGGAAAGATACGACTCCAGTAGATGCCACTTGGGAACCAGCTACCATTCTGCAGCAGTTTCCACATCTCAAGCCTTGAGGACAAGGTTGTTTTTAAGGGGGCAGACATGTTAGGGTCCTAACCCGTACATAGGTAGATCAATATATTTGGATGTAATAAAGGTTAATATTAATAAGGCCTTTCAATAAAATAAAATAAGGAAGATGTAAGAAGACCTAATATAAGCTTCCGCTTCTAGAAGGATCTTCCTCTAGATGCTTCTCTTGATAGACATATTTAGTATAAATAAAGGTCGAGGGTATGAAAACCCTAGCTTGGATATTATTGTAACAGAGCGCTGCTCGACTGGAGGTTTCCCCCTCGAAGAGGCCCGTGAACATTTCTTTCTAAATCAAAGTGTTATTTTTGTTATTGTTCTTATATCATTTCTATGTTATTGTGGAGATTATGTTGGTTATATTACTGTTATTCTGCCATTTCTAGCATTTTATTTATGTTCTGCATACTTTTTATATCTAGTATATTACAATTAGTTATGACTCTACTTAGTCTATCATATCCAATAGAAACAAGTACTATCAATATGTAACAATAGAAGGAACATGATTATCTTACTAGTGTATAATGACCATATTTATAGTAAGGTAATCTCAATATAAGAATCTCTTTGTTACTATTACACTTGTTATAAGCTCATATTAAGCTGGAATGATATCTGTATATTGAAACAATAGGTATGTGAGAACCATGATGTTTCCATAATTATGATACAAGCATAATCAATAGCAATTTGAATAGGGTCAAGTTTACACTAAGCTATGCATGTTTACCTATTAGCTGTAATCAAGAACATGCTTGAACTCCATTGTATTAACCTAGTATAAGCTTGAATACTATTGGTCACAGGTCAAGCTCTTGTATACAGGGTTTTAGTTCTACTATAACGTGTTACATGGGTTTCAGTGTTAGAATACATAATTACCGTAATCTATATCCATCATCTTAATAAACCTATATTACTAATATATAAGCAAGAGTAACCTTATTTAACATAAGCTTAGAGCTCATAGATATCTATATGACTCATATCATTGTTTATTACTAATATGCAAATCATTTAATACACGATATAAGCATAAGAAATATGTGTCTAATAAAGTAGCTTGATATAAGCATCACCCTTTTCATGCTTATTCCACATATTTGATACAATGAATAACAATCAGCTTAATCAACAAGATCACCCTTTTCAACATGTAATCTATTTAAAATGAAGTAATTCCCTTGTATCATCCTAATAAGGGTATAGAATGAATAACCTATTTAATGATACTAATACAAATAGATGTAATCATTGAATATGGACTAATACATATGATAAGCCCATACAGGTTTTATGTTACCCTTGTTATATCGGCTTAATGAAGATGATAGTACTTATACCAATATCTCTACTAGTTACCTATGATAAGGTAATGAAACCCATATATATACTTTGCACCTATCTGATTACTTGATATAAGCTCATAAGTTTCCATGATCTTACTTCACAACTTTCATATCATAACAATGTGATAATCTTATATGTGGTTCTGAGCTTAACCCTATGTGTTAAGATTGATCATGGGTATGGTGAAACAATTGACTGGGCCACCCATTCACCGACATGACCGTCCTTCAATATCATATAAATAAATAAAAGTGAA
The DNA here is from genome assembly GCA_032191745.1 of Picea mariana. Lineage (NCBI taxonomy): Eukaryota > Viridiplantae > Streptophyta > Pinopsida > Pinales > Pinaceae > Picea > Picea mariana. The sequence continues at coordinate 517,484 of JASDQU010100356.1, forward strand.
TATATATTTCTAATGACTTGCAGAGTGTTCATCCCTTAGCTAGCTTAGTATTAAGGCCCATTAACAAATAAATTAATATTTGAATTTCACTGATAAGCCATAATATATGTTTTATAAGGTAGGCATTCCTTCCAAAACATGATTTTGACATTGTGCGAAAGCACAATCATTGCAAATGAAACCATATGATGCAATACACTCCTAGTATCCCTCATTCGAGTAATTGATTTTTTAAACCCCAAACAATGGAGAATTGCACCCACAACTCAGCAGTCACTACAAAGCAATAGAAATACTCATATTGACTACCATAATGGTACAACTGATCAAAAGAGTTATTGCACTAAATATTACATCCATCTACAAGAGCTGATTTTGTTTGTCATCTAGCATGTTGTTGTTGCAATCCTCTGTATCATCAACATACTCCCTCACTAGATCTATATGTTTGTATGATTCAGTGCAATCTTCATCTAGGAGTTTTTCTATAGTTGACTAGAAAACGAACTTTATTACTGAATCTGAAGGGAATTACCACAAAATATATCCCTAAAACAAAATGCTTGAGAAAACTACCCCACTTGGGATCCTTAGTGCCACAAAATCTTCAATAGAGTTGAATAAAATAAATCCAGGAAGAAGTCATTAACTTGCTTTGCCCATGTCTCAGACACATACAAGGAAATTGTTGGAAGGTCAAGAGGATCAGGTTTGTTCAAGGATCCATAACCAAGAAAATTAGTGGTATAAACTCTGTGTGAATTTGCGAGAATAGGTAGATTCATCCTCCAGTGATCACTATTTGCATCAAACTGGTATGTCAACCTTGTTTGTTCCAAACACTCAAACAAGCTAGAAAACATTGTTGTTTATTCTGCTCTAATAGTCTACAAGAAGGCCAAGGCTGCATCATGAAAACAATTTATCTACTATTAATTTCATCCTTGTTAAAATCATGCTACCATACCCAATCATTCATGTTGAAAAGTCACTCATGTGGTGCATTGTAATCTCCTCAGTCTACCTGGAATAAGCATGCCCTATTGACTAACCTGTGAAATTCCTTAAACATAGCCTTTCTGTCTTCTTTGTTGTGATGGTTAATAGACCAGAGATCATTAAAAGGTAGCCTAGCACATATGATTATGCAAGGCATGTATTTAATCCACCATAGATCCCATAGGAATGACGCATTTCTCATGCTTAACCCATGACCTATGGTGTGTATATATGTGTTCTTCCTAAAAACCAACATGGGTCGGCCTTAGAATTTGCTGGCACAAATCGACCTTCCTGGATTTTTTATTAATCTTGCAATAAACACATCTAATCAAAGTTATGTGTAGGCATGGAAGAAAGTGTCTAAAACAACTAATAAAACCCACAAGATTACTGAGCCTTAATACCAACAAATCTTGATCCAATATCTCAGCTACCTTATTCTTCTAGGAACTTAAAACATAATGCCTTTATAAATGTATGCTAAGCTCCAAACCAAGAGAAAACACATGAGGCCTTTAAGGGTATTATCCATATTCTAAACTTCTCAAGACCAGACTAATGCATAGATATTTTTCCATGTAGCAAAAATCACAAAGAATACCACGATGCCCTTAGAAACTAATCTTCTTGCAAGCTACTTCATCTATTTTACTGGTTGAAGGATTTCTTCTATTGTAACAAACAATGTGTGCTTGATTATGCTAGAAATGACCTTGGGCAGTTCTGAAAAAGTAATCTATCATGCTCCTTTAACAAAATTTAATCATTACATATGTACTACTAGAAAACATATCTCAAAATGCCATGCATTTTGAGGGGTAACATGGATTAAAACATCAATTTTCCTAATAAATTCCTAATGGGAATTTGAGGTTACTTGTTTGGACCATTTAGGTCTCAGCTCATAATGTATTTTTCAGAAACTCTCATGTGTGTGGCCATATGCATTACGATGCTGCAATGTTTGTTAGGGTTTTAGTTTTCTATTGTAATTGCAACTATCTTCTGGCTTTTACCTTTCCTCTTCTTTCCACTTCGTGGGTGTTCTTGCAACTATGTTTATTTTAGCCCACCAAACTGTGATCTATTCTTGTCTTCTTCAAGGTACTATGCATGCACACATACCTCATCAATGGTATTTTGTTTGAAAATCATTATGTGTCTCCTAAGGTGACTATGCAAAGCTCCCAAGTACTTGATAAGAACTTCAAGACTCTTAAGGGATATCCCTAACTAGATTGCTCTCTTTCATAACTTTGTTGTGAATACCTACATTTCCATCCTTTTCCTTGTCTGAGATAAAGCCAACTTATCTTTTGTTCCTCCTCATACCTAATAGGATAGAACTGTGGCTTAAGCATGTCCTTAAACACTTCCCATTGTACCATTGGTGGTTCATTACCTAGTCTTCTAGCAATGGCATCACTTTCTGACCAAGTCAAACCAAGTCAAAGAGAAAGCGACCAACATTTTCTTCATCAGCTAGTAAACACCGTCATTTTATTCTATAGTTTTCAAAATTCTAATCTTAGAGGACATTAAAAATCTGCATCAACATATCTCTATAACCATTCAACCTCTGAACTTCTAGAATATAACTAATCTAGTCCTTTTATGAAGAAAAGGGCATTTGATTGCATGAGAACATCTATCGAAAAATAGAAAGAGGAGAGATTTATGCTCTTGGAGGATGGAACTCTTGTTGGGTATAAATATTTCTCTGACCATAGAAACCAGGAAAACATGTTGAGGGTTTAAAGAGTAGGTATGAAAGGTTCTTTTATTTATCTTTGAAAATAAAACTTACAAAGAATATTTGATATGGCTTAATTTTCATTCCCAACACTTCAAGAATATGTCAAGCAGAATGTCGAGGGAATGATAGCATAGGAGCCCCAATAGTTGAAACCTGATGCTCCAGATCCAATGCAACTAACAGTTTGTGCATCCGAGTCTCGGTTTGAGTCTTATTGATAGTTGCAACTCACCTCCTTGAGCCATTCAAGGACATGTGGCCAATTTGGTCCGAGGGCATAAAATCCAAACCGAGCAACATAATTTTGTTCTGTAAACTCCCACATGTATGTTTCACCATGGCCCATGTGACTACACTAGAAAAAAATGCTTGAGAGAGTGTTCCTGAAAATCAAGCTTATCTTCAGAAATTGCACTATGCCTCATTGACCAAAACCCTAGTGTCAAAGATACTACAACAAATGGTTTTTTGGTCGACGGAATGATAGTGTAGGGGCCCCACTAACTGAAACTCAATGCTCTTAATCCAATGCATCTGACGATCCATGAGTCTGAGTCCTGGTTTGACTTTTATCGTGAGTTGCAACTCGCCTCCTCAAGCCATTTAGGGAAATGTGGTCAATTTGGTCCGGGGGCATAAAATCCAAACCGGATAGCATAACAAACTTCCATAACCTCCCACAAGTCTATTTGAACAAGTCCCACATGAATACACTACCCAAAAGGACCTGACACAATGTTCTTTAAAATCGACCCCTCTTCAGAAATTGCACTATGCCTCATTGGCCAAAATCCTAGTGTTGGAGATACTCCAACAAATTATTTTTCGATCGATGGACTGATAGTGTAGGAGCCCCAATAGATAAAACCTATTGCTCCAGATCCAATGGAACTGACAGTTCATGCATTTGAGTCTCGGTTTGATTTTTATCGATAGTTGCAACTCACCTCGTCAAGCCATTCAAGAACATGTGGCCAATTTTGTTCGGAGGCATAAAATTCAAACCGAGAAGCATAATGGATTTTCACAAGCTCCTGCAAGTCTGTTTGGCCAAGGCCCATGCAAATACAATAACAAAATATTCCCAATAGAGTGTTCTTGAAAATCGAGCTCATCCTCAGAAATTGCACTATGCCTCATTGACCAAAACCCTAGTGCCAGAGATACTCCAACAAATGGTTTTTCGGTCAATGGAATGATAGTGTAGGGGCCCCACTAGCTGAAAATTAGTGCTATTAATCCAATGCAACTGACAGGTTGTGCATCTAAGTCCCGATTTGAGTTTTATCACGAGTTGCTACTAACCTCCTCAAGCCATTTAGGGACATGTGGTCAATTTGTTCCCGTGACATAAAATACAAACCGAGTAGCATAACAAACTTTTGTAAGCTCCCACAAGTCTATTTGGCCGAGGCCCACGTGACTACACTAGCCAAAAATAACCGACACAGTTTTCTTTAAAATCAACCTCATCTTCGGAAATTGCACTATGCCTCATTGACCAAAATCCTAGTGTTGGAGATACTCCAACGATTTTTTTTCCAGTCAATGGAATGATAGCGTAGGAACCCTAATAGTTAAAACTTGGTGCTCCAGATCCAAAGCAACTAACGGTTTGTGCATCCAAGTCTTGGTTTGAGTTTTATCGATAGTTGCAACTCGCCTCCTCAACCCATTCAAGGACATGTGGCCAATTTGGTCTGAGGGCATAAAATCCAAAATGAGCAGCATAATGTTGTTATGTAATCTCTCACATGTATGTCTAGCCAAGGCCCATGTAACTACACTAGAAAAAAATGCTCCATAAAGTCTTTTTTAAAATCAAGCTCATCTTCAGAAATTGTACTATGCCTCATTGACCAAAACCCTAGTGCCGGAGATATATTCCAACAAATGGTTTTTCGGTCGACGGAATGATAGCATAGGGGCCCCACTAACTGAAACTCGGTGCTCTTAATCCAATGAAACTTATGGTTCATGCCTCTGAGTCCCAGTTTAAGTTTTATCATGAGTTGCAACTTGCCTCCTCAAGCCATTTAGGGACATGTGGTCAATTTGGTCCGGGGGCATAAAATCCAAACTGAGTAGCATAACAGACTTTTGTAAACTTCTGCAAGTCTATTTGGCCAAGGCCCATGTGAATACACTACCCAAAAATACCCAACACAATGTTCTTTATAATCAACCTCCTCTTCAAAAATTGCACTATGTCTCATTGACCAAAATCGTAGTGTTGGAGATACTCCAACAATTTTTTTTCCAGTCGATGGAATGATAGCATAGGAGCCCCAATAGGTGAAACCTGGTGCTTTGGATCCAATGCAACTAACGGTTCATGCATCTGAGTCACGGTTTGAGTTTTATCGATAGTTGCAACTTGCCTCCTCAAGTCATTCAAGGACATGTGGTCAATTTGGTCCGAGGGCATAAAATCCAAACCGAGTAGCATAATGTTGTTATGTAAGCTTCCGCATGTATGTTTGTCCAAGGCCTATGCGACTACACTAGAAAACAATGTTCCACAGAGTCTTTTTGAAAATCGAGCTCATCTTCAAAAATTGCACTATGCCTCATTGACCAAACCCCTATTGTCGAAGATGCTCCAACAAATGGTTTTTCGGTCAATAGAATGATAGCGTAGGGGCCCCACTAGCTAAAAATCGGTGCTCTTAATCCAATGCAACTGATAGTTCGTGCATCTGAGTGCCAGTTTGAGTTTTATCGCGAGTTGCAACTCGCCTCCTCAAACCATTTAGGGACATGTGGTCAATTTGGTCTGGGGGCATAAAATCCAAACCGAGTAGCATAATATACTTTTGTAAGCTCCCACAAGTTTATTTGAACAAGGCTCACGTGACTACACTAGCCAAAAAGATGTGACACAGTGTTCTTTAAAATCGAACTCCTCTTCAAAAATTGCACTATGCCTCATTGACCAAAATCCTAGTGTTGGAGATACTCCAACAAATTGTATTCCGATCGATGGAATGATAACGTAGGAGACCTAATAGCTGAAACCTAGTGCTCTGGATTCAATGCAGCTGATAGTTCATGCATCTAAGTCCCGGTTGGAGTTTTATCGATAGTTGTAACTTTCCTCCTCAAGCCATTCAAGGACATGTGGCCAATTTGGTCCGAGGGCATAAAATCCAAACCAAGCAGCATAATGTTGTTCCATAAGCTCCTGCATGTATGTTTGGCCAAGGCCCATGTGAATACACTAGGAAAAAATGCTCGACAAAGTGTTTTTTAAAATCGATCTCATCTTCAGAAATTGCACTTTGCCTCATTGACCAAAACCCTAGTGGCAAAGATACTCCAACCAATGGTTTTTCGGTCAATGAAATGATAGTGTAGGGGCCCCACTAGCTGAAACTCGGTGCTCTTAATCCAATGCAACTATTTAGGGGCATAAAATCCAAACCGAGTATCATAACAGGCTTTCATAAGCTCCCACAAGTCTATTTGGACAAGGCCCACGTGACTACACTAGCCAAAAAGTGTTGGAGCATAACCCTAACTTACATTAGTTTATACCTAGCTTAGACTCTTAGATCTTGGTTAATACATTCATTTACATTTTATTTTACCTAATTTGGCCACATAGAGAAGAAGGGCACCTCATCCCTAGATTTTAGGGAAAACTGCTAATTTTAGATCAAGACTCAACTCCCGGTTCTTGATTTTCTTGATTTATTCTTGATTTTCTTGATTTATTCATGATTTATTCCAACTCCCCCATGCAAAAACTCATCTATTATTGGGGAATGTGCACCTCCTCTTTGAGTGAGAGATTTATTCCTTAATTAATGATTTTTGACGTTACTATTATTAGTAACTACTATTTCGGGTCAGTTAAGTGAGTTGGAACTGCTTCTCTTGTCAGTTAAGTGAGCTTAAGTGAGCTAATGTGCATCACTTGACTCTTGTGGACATTAATGAGTCTATGACATGTATCTTTAGTGGTCTAGGTCGAATTATGTGGTCTCCCTTAGCTTATGACACCTATTTTAGCTATTTCTAGCTTTTTTTGGCTAGAATTTCTATGTTGGAAATTCTATATATTCACCTCCTCTCTTCTTTTTGAGGATGGTTTCTCATGTATATTCATTTTTTATTAATATAATTCTCTGATTTATGGATCAAAAACTTTCTCTCGTCTCTTGAATATCAACAAATTGCATGTGTTCAATTTAACTAGAATTCTAGATCTATTGGGGTTTCTGTAGGAATTCTACATGGTATCAGAGCTAGATTGAATCTAGTGGATTGTACACGGATTGTATCAGATCTAGATCATAAAGAGGCACAGAAAGCAACAATGGATCATCTCTCTCATCCCACAAAACTCATTCTAAATTATTTCAATTACTTCGAATGGAAGACAAAGATCTCTCTGCTCCTCCGAAGCAAAGGGATTTACCGGGTAATAATGGGAACGGAGAAAGAACCGACTGCTGTAGTAGAGAAGATAAAGAATTTCAATAAATTATATGAATCAATTGGGCTGATATGCCTATCAATTTCTAGATATCTCCTCTTTCATGTCAGTAGAGCCACTACTCTCGATGTGGTCTGGACCACATTGGAAGGACTATTCGACAAGTAGGATGCAATGAGAGTGCATCAACTGGAGAATGAACTCATATCCCTAAGTCCAATTCATTTCAGCAACCTGCAAGAATTATTCACCAAGTTCAAATCCCTCCTCTTTGAACTTAATGCATGTGGAGTCATGAAAGAGGAAGAACAACTCATCCTTTCAATTCTCTCAAAATTAGGCCCTGGATATTCTATATTTGTGTCGTCTTTTCAAGCATCTAAATTGACTCAGGAAAAATGGGAAATGCCTCCATTGAATGATTTCATTGCAGAATTGAATCAAGAGCAAGCTAATTTAGTCCAAATGGGTGCCATCAAGCATTTCAAGAACCAAGCACTTGTGGCTAATAATGCTCCAAAGAGCAGTGGAAAAGACAAGAAAAAAGGAATGGGTAAATTTCCTGAATCGAAGAAGGAGAGATCCGCACAATCTTCAGATAACTCTTCTGAGCCTAAGGGTAAGAAGAAGAAAGAAAGAACACTTTTCAGCTACTGTTCCAAAGGTTTTCATCCCAAAGAAAATTTCATGAGGAAGACCATCGACGAGATGGCTAAGCAATTGCAGCAACACAATCTCACGGTGCTCGAAAATGCAAAGAAGAAAGATGATAACAGAACGGGAGGAAGAGCACAAGATGATCATGATTTAATGGATGTCACATCCACTCCATCATCTTGGATCCTTGATTCAGGTGCATCAAACCATATGGCTGCATCAAAAGATGAATTTTCCTCCATCGAAGAAAGCACCAGATCCCCAATTTACTTGGGAGTTGCCACCAGCAAAGGTGTGCGGAGAAGGAATTGTTGATCTTGAAGGGGGATGATTCACAAATGTGTTTCATGTTCCCTCGCTGTCCACAAATATTCTCTTGATATATCAGATAAATCATTCCAGCTCTGGAAGGAAGGTGGAGTTCACTCCGGACTCCATAGTGATTACCGACATTTCCACAGGCTCACAACTTGCACATGGAATTGCAGATCATGGTTCTCATTTGTATTTCTTCTCCCACTTTGTTCCTAAATATAATAGCATTGTATTTCTTTCACAATATAATGATATCATCAAGTTATGGCATCAAATATTTGGCCATATAAACTATAAGTACTTGCATCAACTCAGCAAGGAAGACATGGTAGAAGGATTGCCAGCTATTAAATTCACAAGTGATGTATGTCAAGGATTCATTCTTGGCAAGCATCCAGAGAAAAAGTTTGACAAAGGGAAAGCACAGAGAGCTTCTTCTCCTCTTGGGCTGATTCACAGTGATATCACGGGCCCATTCCCGCAGCCTTCAATCAGTAAGGCTCGATATGTACTCACCTTCATAGATGATTTCTCTCGCTTTACTTGGGTATTTTTTTTGAAATTAAAATCGGAAGTATTTGAATGCCTTATAGAATTTAAAGCACTTGCTGAGAATGATTCTGGGTGTAAGATTAAGATACTCTGTACTGATAATGGGGGTGAGTATGTCAACAAATATGTGCAGCAACTTTGTATTGATGCAGGTATACAACTACAACACACAGTACCATATACACCACAGCAGAATGGTGTTGCGGAGAGGAAAAACCGGTCCTTAAAAGAGATGGCCAATTGTATGCTACAGTCGAAATCATTAGCTCCCAAGATATGGGCTGAAGATATTAATTATAAATCATACATTCAGAACCAATTTCCTCACAAATCACTCAAAGTCACCACTCCTTTTGAATGTTGGACTGGTAACAAACCGAAAGTGTCGCACTTTCATATTTTTGGTTCACGAGCATGGGATCACATTCCGACAGATAAGAGGAAGGCTTTGGAGCCTCAAAGTGTTGAATGCATATTTGTTGGATATCCTGAAGGTATCAAAGGATATATATTTCTGGACTCTCACACTGAAAAGTTCATTCTAGCTCGAAGTGTGAAGTTTGAAGAAGAATCACTGCATGATTTTTCAAAAGACCCTGTTGAGGAACTGCTTGTTGTCACTGATGAGGAGGGGTCAGAAACTTATTTGAGCACTTCAGAGAATCCATAAGAGCAGAATTTTGTGTCTGATATAGAGTATTAGTACCAGTTCATGGCTTCTCCAACTCAGTTTCCAACTTGGGCAGAGAAAACCCTGCAAGATACGAGTGAACTAGTCAGTGATCCTGCAGATACAAGAAGAACTAGATCACAGTTTTTGGGGCTCCTCAAGCACTGGCTGACACAGAACCTTTGCTGCCCATACATTTCTATATGTCACTTGGTTCATATCCAAATTCACACTCTGAAGCTACTGGAAACCCACTTTGGGAGGCTGCCATGGATGAAGAGTACTCTGCTCTTATGGACAACAACACATGGGACTTGGTTCCACTTCTGAAAGGAAGAAAGCTTGCTCAATGCCGATGGATATATCGAACAAATATTTATGCAGATGGTGAGATAAGAAAGTACAAATCTTGACTTGTTGCAAAAGGATACTCACAGGTACATGGCATAGACTACAAAGAGACATTTTCACCTGTTGCAAAAATGGACTCCATTCGACTAGTTTTGGCCATTGCCGCTTCTCGCAGATGGGAAGTTCACCACATGGATGTGAACAGTGGATTTCTTCATGGATATCTCAAGGATGATATCTATATGGAGCAGCCATAGGGATACATTCATAACTCTTCCCTCGTTTTCAGATTAAATAAATCTTTGTATGGCCTAAAACAGGCTCCCAAGGCCTGGTATGCAAAGATGGATTCTTTCCTGCTTTCCATTGGATTCATTCGATGAAAATCTGATCCAAATGTCTATTTGTTGCAACATGATGATTCCCTCTTTATGATAGTACTTTATGTAGATGACTTTCTAATTATAGGGAACCTTACTTCAGTTATTGATTTGGGAAAATTAGCATTGCACGATCGATTTTCCATGACAGATTTGGGACTGTTACACTACTTTCTTGGTCTTGAAGTTTCTCAGTCTACTTCAGGGATCAAGATGGCACAGTATAAGTATGCATCAGATCTACTTGTCCTCTTTCAGATGATAGAATGCAAGCCAAAAACATCTCCCTTTCTTTCAGGGGTCAGATTTGAGGATGCGGGTACTACACCTTTCGTGGACAGTACACTGTATCGGCAGTTGGTTGGCAGTTTGTTGTATCTTACTCACACCTGACCTGATATCTCTTTTGTAGTAGGAGTTTGTTCCAGATATATGTAGGAGCCTCATGAGCTTCACTGGAAAGATACAAAGAGAATCCTTAGATATGTGAAAGGTACTCCCAGTTTTGGTATCTTTTATGCTACAGATTGCCCACTTTCACTAATTGGGTACACAGATTCTGATTGGGCTGGCGATGGTACAAAATGTAAGTCCACCTCTGGTTATGTTTTCATATTTGGTTCATGGCCATTTTGTTCGTCTATAAAGAAGCAATCCACGATTTCTTTATCTATAGCAGAGGCAGAGTATAGAGGTGCAGTGAATGCAGCTACACAGGTTGTTTGGTTGCGGGGGATTCTCTCCGAGTTTAGTATTTAGTATCCACCTCTGACTATCATATTTTGTGACAATTAGGGGTCCATTTAGATATCGATTGATCCATTTTAAAGGCAGAGGACCAAGCACATCGATATTCATATGCATTACATCCGCAAGTTGATCCGTGACAGAGTCATTTCACTGTAGTACTACCCCACAGAGCAGCAGGTTGCAGAAATCTTCACCAATTCATTCACTGAAAAGAAATTTTCAGAACTGAGAGCTATGCTTGGAGTGGTGGAGACAACTGAGTAGGTCACTTTTGGCCACTCAGCATTTTTTTTTCCTCTTTTTTTTTTTTTTTTTTTTT
>JASDQU010100356.1:528824-544743 GCA_032191745.1 Picea mariana
TTCATGAGGAGTTTTTTTATGTAATGAGTACCTAAAATGGCCAAGTTGTCGTGACTCAAATTTTTTTTCATTACAGTTAGGCTTAAGGGGGGGTGTTGGAGCATAACCCTAACTTACATTAGTTTATACCTAGCTTAGACTCCTAGATCTTGGTTAATACATTCATTTACAATTTATTTCACCTAATTTAGCCACATAGAGAAGAAGGGAGCCTCATCCCTAGATTTTAGGGAAAACTGCTAATTTTAGATCAAGACTCAACTCCTGGTTCTTGATTTTCTTGATTTATTCTTGATTTATTCTTATTTTCTTGATTTATTCATGATTTATTCCAAATCCCCCATGCAAAAAATCATCTATTATTGGGGAATTGACACCTCCTCTTTGAATGAGACATTTATTCCTTAATTAATGATTTTTGCTGTTACTATTATTAGTAACTACTATTTCGGGTCAATTAAGTGAGTTGGAACTGCTTCTCTTGTCAGTTAAGTGAGATTAAGTGAGCTAATGCACATCACTTTACTCTTGTGGAGATTAATGAGTGTGTGACATGTATCTTTAGTGGTCTAAGTCGAACTATGTGGTCTCCCTTAGCTTATGACACCTATTTTAGCTATTTCTAGCTTTTTTTGACTAGAATTTCTATGTTGGAAATTATGTATATTCACCTCGTCTCTTCTTTTTGAGGATGATTGCTCATGTATATTCATTTTTTATTAATATAATTCTCTGATTTATGGAGCAAAAACTTTCTCTCATCTCTTGAATATCAACAAATTGCATGTGTTCAATTTAACTAGAATTCTAGATCTATTGGGGTTTCTGCAGAAATTCTACAAAAAGACCCGACATAATGTTCTTTAAAATCGACCTCCTCTTCAAAAATTGCACTATGCCTCATTGAACAAAATCATAGTGTTGGATATACTCGAACAAAATGTTTTTCAATCGATGGAATGATAGTGTAGGAGCTCCAATAGGTGAAACCTAGTGCTCGAGATCCAAGGAAACTGGCGGTTCGTGCATCTGTGTCCTAGTTTGAGTTTTATTGATAGTTGCAACTTGTCTCCTCAATCCATTCAAGGAAATGTGACCAATTTGGTCTAAGGGAAAAAAATCCAAACCGAGCAGCATAATGTTGTTCCGTAAGCTCCCGCATGTATGTTTGGCAAAGGCCCATGTGGCTACACTACAAAAAAACCCTCGACAGAGTGTTCTTGAAAATTGAACTCATCTTCAAAAAGTGCATTATGCCTCATTGACCAAAACCCTAGTGCCGAAGATACTCCAACAAAGGTTTTTTCGATCGACGAAATGATAGTATAGGGGTCCCACTAGCTGAAACTCAGTGCTCTTAATCCCATGCAACTGACGGTTCGTGCATCTGAGTCCCAGTTTGAGGTTTATCGCAAGTTGTAAATCACCTCCTCAAGCCATTTAGGGACATGTGGTCAATTTGGTCTGGGGGCATAAAATCCAAACCGAGTAGCATAATAGACTTTCGTAAGCTCTCGCAAGTCTATTTGGCCAAGGCCGACGTGAATACACTAGAAAAAATGTCCCGACACGGTGTTCTTTAAAATCGATCTCCTCTTCAAATATTTCATTATGCCTCATTGACCAAAATCCTAGTGTTGGAGATACTCCAAAAAATTGTTTTTCAGTCGATGGAATGATATCTTAGGAGCCCTAATAGTTGAAACCTGGTGCTCTGGATCCAATGCAACTGATGGTTCATGCATTCGAATCCCTGTTTGAGTTTTATCGATAGTTGCAATTCACCTCCTCAAGCCATTCAAGGACATGTGGCCAATTTGGTTCGAGGGCATAAAATCCAAAACGAGTAGCATAATGTTGTTCCATAAGCTCCCGCATGTATGTTTGGCCAAGGCCCATGTGACTACACTAGAAAACAATGCTCAACAGAGTGTTCTTGAAAATCGATCTAATCTTCAGAAATTTCACTTTGCCTCATTGCCAAAATTCTAGTGTCGGAGATAATAAAACAAATGGTTTTTCGGTCGACGGAATGATAGCATAGGGGACCCACTAGCCAAACCTTGGTGCTCTTAATCTAATTTAATTGACATTTCATGCATCTGAGTCTCGGTTTGAGTTTTATCGTGAGTTGCAACTTGCCTCCTTAAGCTATTTAGGGACATGTGGTCAATTTGGTGTGGGGGCATAAAATCCAAACCGAGTAGCATAACAGACTTTTGTAAGCTCCTGCAAGTCTATTTGGCCAAGGCCCATGTGACTACACTAGCCAAAAAGACATGACACAATGTTCTTTAAAATCGACCTCCTCTTCAAAAATTTCACTATGCCTCATTGACCAAAATCCTAGTGTTGGAGATACTCCAAAAAATTTCTTTCCAGTCAATGGAATGATAGCGTAGGTGCCTAAATAGATGAAACATGGTGCTCCATATCCAATGCAACTGACGGTTCATGCATTCGAGTCCCCGTTTGAGTTTTATCGATAGTTGCAACTCGCCTCCTCAAGTCATTCAAGGACATCTGTCCAGTTTGGTTCGAGGGCATAAAATCAAAACCGAGAAGCATAATTTTGTTCTGTAAGCTCCTGCATGTATGTTTGGCCAAGGCCAATGTGACTACATTATAAGAAAATGCTCGACAAAGTGTTCTTGAAAATCTAGCTCATCTTCAGAAATTGCACTATGCCTCGTTGACCAAAACCCTATTACCAAAGATACTCCAACAAGTGGTTTTTTGTTAGACGGAATGATAATGCAGGGGCCCCACTAGTTGAAACTCAGTGCTCTTAATCCAATACAAATGATGGTTCATGCATCTGAGTCTCAGTTTGAGTTTTATCGTGAGTTGCAACTCACCTCCTCAAGCCATTTAGGGATATGTGATTAATTTGGTCTGGGAGCATAAAATCCAAACTGAGTAGCATAACATTCTTTCGTAATCTCTCAAAAGTATATTTGACCAAGGCCCACGTGACTACACTAGCCAAAATGATCCGACACATTGTTCTTTAAAATTGACCTCCTCTTCAAAAATTGCACTATGCCTCATTGACCAAAATCCTAGTGTTGGAGATACTCCAGCAAATTGTTTTTCGGTCGATGGAATGATAGTGTAGGAGCCCCAATCGTTGAAACGTGGTGCTCTGGATCCAATGCAACTGACGGTTCATGCATCTGAGTCATGGTTTGAGTTTTATCGATAATTGCAACTTGCCTCCTCAAGCCATTCAAGGACATGTGGCCAATTTGGTCAGAGGGCATATAATCCAAACTGAGTAGCATAATGTTGTTCCATAAACTCCCACATGTATGTTTGGCCAAGGCCCATGTGAATTCCCTTTGAAAAGTTTTGCAACTTCGTCATGATGTGGACAGTCTGGGGTCAAATGATCTTCACCACAAATAAGACATGGGAATTTCGGTTTTCGCTGTGGTTTATTTTCAATAGTAGGTGGTGGAGTTTGTGTCTTGGGATGTTCATTATTATTATTATTAATCTTGGGTTTATTTTTTGTTTTCTTCTTACCCCTGGACTGTTGTGAAGAGGCAGATTGAACTGCATTAACCTCAGAGATTTGAGTCGGGAGGGAGGTAGAGGAGAGTGAAGTCAAACTGGTAACGAGTGTTGAAACAGAACGATTTACTGTTCTGGTCGACTATGATGTGGATTGGGTTTTGACGGTGTCGATAAATCCATTTGCATGTGTCATGGAAGAAGGTTTGGATGGATCAGTAGGAGTACATGTAGCATTTGGAATCAACTCATACAGAGTACCAGATTGGGAGTAAACCAAATCTAAGTACTGTGCTCGAGAAATGGCTTCTTCCTCAATGACTACACCAACCATGGTGACGTCATGAGCAATCGGGGGTAAAAGAGATTTAGTAAACCACTCTGCTAATAGCTGGTTAGGAATGGTCACTTTAATCAACCTTCGTCATCATCTCCACTCATGAATGTGATCAGAGATATGCATGGAGTTTGTTTTATGAAGAGAGGTTAAAAGTTCAGTACCCATATCGTAACAGATGGGTAATTGAAAATGCGTGAGAAAAGACATAGCGAGGGATTTGAAATCTTGAAAGGAACCACATTGAAGTTCAATGTACCATTTGGCTACAGAGCCCGTGATTGTGCGTTGGAAGAGACATAAACATATAGAATCATCCATCACTGAGTTTGAGGAACACCATAAATGGAATGCCATCACATGGTTGTTTGGGTCTTCTCCAGGTTTACCGTCAAATTTGGGGATTTCAGAAGGTAATTTAACAGGAATTGTTGGCCAAAAAGGAAAATGCAAAATGGGATCATTTGTCAACCGAGACAATTCTAGTAGATCTAGAGTGGCAAGGAAGGGTAATTTTCGGTTAACCATAGGTGATACTGTTGTGGCATAGGGACACTAGTGGGGCCATAAAATGGTTGATGTGGATAATTGTATCCAATAGGCCCTCCCATATAAGGTTGTTGTTGACCAGTATAGACAGGATTCGATGGTTGTTGAGGAACATTCATGAATGGGGTGAAACCCGATGGATTCTGAGGAGTATAAGTCGGTTGATTTGGTTGTGGGAGATAACCAGTTGTCCCTTGAGGAGGGTAAACAGTTTGTCCCTGAGGAGGGTAAACATTAGCCCCTTGGGGAGGATAAACATTAGACCCTTGGGGAGGATAAGGTTGTTGTCCATGAGGACCCCAGGTGGGATTTGGGACACCCGTATTTGGTTGTCCAAAAGATAGTCTAGAAGGAATAGGATTTGATACTTCTCCTTGTGGGTTATGGTATGATTTCCCCCCATGGTAGGGTTGATTAAACGTACCTCTTGAAGGTACTCCGCAGGATTGTGTAGGGTGTATGAAAAAAGAAGGTTGCCCCCCTGCCATAGGTTTATTTACAACTGTGGTTTGACCAGTAAAGGGAGGTTGTCCTCCGGAAGGAACGTGCAAAGGTGGTTGTCCCCCAAGAGGGGTAGGCCCACTAAAGGATGGTTGTCCTCTGGGAGAGATAGGTCCATTAGATTTTGATTACCCCCCAGTTGAGATATGTCCCGCAATTGGTTGTGTATGTCTGGCAAGGGTCCGTATTCTTTGTCGTAAAGGTGTTCCAACAAGATTTTGTGGAACATGAGGAGTTGTAGTGTGAAAAGGTGTAACGGTGGGAGTAGCGGTTGAAGTGCCTTGTGTATGATGAGAAGTGAAAACTCAAGCATTGAGGCGGACTTTTGTTGACATAACAACATGATCGATGACCTATTCGATGGGACGATCAACAGTCTGAACGGATGGTCCTGCCTCGGCGGCAAGAGGATCGTGAGGATTAAGAGGTTGTCAAATATAGTCAAAATTCTCATAAAGATCATGTCCCGGTGGATTTATCCATATAGAATGAGTATTTGTTTGATGTGGATCTAGTGCATCAGTAGGAGGAATAAGGGTTCGAAAATCATCACTAAAAATTGGTTCTGTGGATCCCATATATGTCTCGGTAATTGGTCTTAATGAAAAACAAGGGACTTCTTCTTCTATAATATTACCGAATGAGTCTAATCAAACCAAGAGTGGTTCAATAGGAGCTTCTGACATAGGTGTAGTATGAGGATTGGGATCTTCAACCGTAATCAAGGCTCTTTCCGAATTTTCTAACAAAGGAGTAGCAACACTCCCAGCGTCAGAGCAATTTTCTACCTCTTCACAGTAGATGTCTTCTGGTGAATTAGGAGGTAAGGGTTCATAGCCTTCTGGAGGAAGCCCTTTCATCCTACATTATCAACGAAGACCTTTATCGTCTACAGGCTCAATCTTGAAAAAATATCAAAACAACAGCACACACTAAAAATATCTAGAAGAACCAACAAGAAAACAAACCTTCTCTCAATGACCGTACTAGTTGGTGATGAAATCCAACATCGTGTGATCAAATTGAGAATGGGATAGGATATGAGTGGGTGGAATAGTTACGATGGTGACTTGCTTAACGGACTTACGCCTTGGTGCAAGCTTCCACACAGTAATCGTAGATTTAACCTCCAAAGAGCCCGGGTGAGTTTGATCACCGTCTGTTCCAGGTACAATGAAGACTTCCCTTCACTATCACCTTGTGAAAAGACCCTAAATATTATGGCTACTAAAGACACCAACTCACAGTCAGCCAATGGGCAGGTACAGTCGACAATCCAGTCCGAACGTATGGGAAGGATAACAAGTCCGAAATCTTTCAAGAGAACTGAGGACAAGTGGACTGGTAGATATCCAAAGGACCCTGAATGGATTCAGAATTCACGAAGCACCAAGACAAAATGAAGACAGTTGGACCTCAAGAAGAACCCCCAATATACGATCTTACTACTACGAATGGTTAAACTGCGGAGGGATAATCTATGTGGCTCTCCTGAACGTGACCTCGTGCATAACCCCTATGTGAGAGGGGGACCCTAGATATGCTTATACAAAAATTGGATTTGACCTCCCTATCGCAAGATTTTAATGTTTGTTTTGAATGCTTTGGAGAGTTGTACTCACAGCCCAATTCAATGCACTAATCCTAGTCTAATGTTGGTGGAATAATCTAAAAAGAAAAAGTTTCTAGATCAATTTTAATTAGCATTGATTTTTGTGGTTGTTCTTTACTCAGAGTTGCATGAGAGTGAAACTGATGATATTATGACTCGATTCCCAAAAAAGCATAAGAAAAATGACAAACAATTGTTTCTTTCAATGAACTTCTATTTATGGGAAGGAGACAAATTTTATGTTTTTTCACTATCAAACACAAAAATGCAGAGATTTGACGTAATTTCTTTCAACAAGAATCCAATTCAATGCTAAACTATTCAAAAAATTATTCTAATATCCAAAACCCAATCATGAAAAGATATCTCTTTGTTTAAATATGAACTTTAATTGATTTCATTCGAAGCCTCTTATGCCAACCAGATTTCACTATTTGTAGTTTTAGACAATTGGAAGCAAGTATCATATAAACAAAAAGCACACTCTCACAATGATCAAACAAGAAGCAAAACAAATTCAAACTTTTCAAAAAAAAACTCAAACAAGAAAAATTGCTTGGAAAGATATAAATTAAAGACCGAATGGAACAATACAAAGATCTTTGGACTTCCTTGTGACAACTTTCAAACAATCAAATGAACGAGAAAGTATCAAAAACCAACTCAAGATCTTAAAGAGGAAGAGTGATTCCAAAACAAGGAAAAATATTAAAAACCCAAACAAAGAACCAAAAACTCTTAGAAAGAAAAAGGTTGCAAGTTTTATGGAAGACACACAATAATAGGAAAAGTCCTGAGCAGAAGGAAAAACCAAAAAATTCCACACAATAGAGACAGCCAACAATTTTTCAACAGAAGGAAAAATCAGTGCTCTGCTTATATAAGCACCATAGCGCTACAACGCTCCCTAGAGAACTGCAGGGGAGCATCGATAATGAAATCAATGCTATGGATGTAACGGAAGAGGGGTGTTTTTTTCTGAGATTGAAAAAGTATCAACCCAGAAAACAAAAAATCGGGAAGGCTTGATCATCAGCCTGTGTAAGATAAATTCGGGACTAACAACACATGTAAAAGAGGAAAAACATAATGAATAGAATCTGAAGATGGGAAAAGACTGATAAAAGACCAAGGAAAGAAACCAAAACTTAAAGCTTCGATCTCGAGTGGAGTCGCCAATTAATGTTGTAGGAAAATTCCCCTGTGGACAAGTGAATGTCCTCTTGGATCTTAGACCCATATGACCAAGACAGAAAGATTCTAACATTGAAAAATGACATTCCTTTAAATGTATCTAAACTAGTCAAGGGAAAAGAGGAAGAAAGCATGAGTACCTTTTTTTGGAGTTTGTCCTCACTCAGTCTAGGTTGATCTTGATATTTAATCCTTTTAATGAGGTCTGCAATTCAATAGACAACAAAGAAAAAACATACTTCCTATTCTACCAAGATTAGTTTAAAACTAGATTCATCAAGAAGATACAAGCCCATGCAAATGTACACAAACTTGAAGGAAACATGCCAAGCATATATATTAATGAGAACAAAACAAGGTGCTTAAAAACTGTGGAGGCAGATGCAACAACCTCACCAAGTCCTCCTTGTCCAACCCCTTGCTCAAAAGATCCACAATCAGAATGACAATACTTTTCATTGATTATTCTCCTTCTTTCACCATGAGAATTCATCCTTATATAGTCTTTGAGAGGCTCAAAGACCTTATATATTCTTGGGATAGGTTAAGGATATGACTCCATCAGTTGTGATATTTCCCTTAGATCCAACCTTTAACTTGGATTCGATCCAAACCGACTCGGATACTTCTTAGTTATCCTTAGAGATAAGGGGTATTCTTCCCCAAAATTCTCTCAACAGATCAACACTCTCTCAAATTTGTCCATAGAGCATTGCAACACTCCCTACTAAGAGGACAAGGAGCATTAGCACTCCTTGCAAGTGAGCAGGGGAGCATTGATCTCCAAAAATACTTTTAGGATGATTATTCCTCAAGGTAAAATCTTGTAAACTTTGCCAAATGATATGTTTTCCTTTTCTAACAAGTCTTAGAGGATATCCCAAGTGTACTTATGATGTCGTTCATGATGTGACACATGCGAGACGAAGATATGATTTTTGCGACACTTGCGACAATGAGACATTATCAAAGTGAGTAATTTTGATGTTTAACAATTAGATTTAGGACTTTTGCATTGCATATTCATTTACCATCATCCCTATCCTAACACCTTACATCTGTTGTTTAGAATCATCTCTAACATCATTTATTGTTGCATTAATTTCATCTTTAGCCATTAGGGTTTAACATCTTGCATCTACTTAACATAGTTTCATGCTATTTAATTTCAACAATCATTAGCTAATGGTTTGTTAGTTTTTTATTTAAAATTTGGAATATATTTCATTGCATCCTAAATAATTTTAGGACTGTTTACTTTCTGTTGTTATAAACTTGTTATATGCTAAAGTATATCATCTTTTACTCATGTTTTATTACAGCCTTTTGTTTTATTTTGATAGCTAGTGTTTTGGGGCATTTATTTTATTCTTTCAACGTGATAATTGTGTTTTTGGATTTAGAATTGCGTAAGAGACTTTAGATTTCCTTAGAACACCCCTTCACACACACACATTTAATTTTATTTTTCTAATTCACCTTGACCTTGCCTTGAACCTTGACCTAGCTAGTGAATTAACCAAGATAAGGCATCGTAGACTTGTTAAGCCTTGTTGTAGGATCCTTTGAGGTTACTAGGGAAGACTCCCTTGTGTTGGATATCTATCCTTCACTAAAATGAGGGAAATACTTGCTTAGGTGACAGTGGAAAATACTTCCATATATGTTAAACTAGTCAAGCACCTTGTGAAGGCTTTGCACAAGTGCTAGATTTTGTGATAACATTGTACAAGGATCTTGACATGTGACGTTGACTTGATGGATGATGGAGTTTGGCAGATGGATTATGATATAGAGTTATGTTCCTTCATATACATAGGTGGTTAGCATTCTTTGGAGATTTGAGATGTTGTGATAACATCTTGTGTTATTGGATATAATGATACTTCTACAACGTACAAGACCTACATTCTAGAACAACGAAAGGCTATTGTGAGAAGAGATGTGAAGTTTGAATAGGTTGTGAGATCTTCTAGTTCAAAGGATTCTCCCTCAGATATTGAGGAGAAAGAAGCCGTGTTGTATATCTCGCTGATATATCGTCGATATTCTGATAAATTCCAAGTTAAACACTTGTCCAATATATTCAAAATATTTCGAGATATTTCGAGTTAGACCCCTTTCTTACGACATTTTTCCCTATATTCTGATATTTTCTGCCGATGTCATAGAGAAGTTACATTCTAGACCCTCGCCAATATTTTCCCCAAGATGAGATATACAACATTGGAAAGAAGATGTTGTTCCAAAGACTAGTTCAAAGACTCGAGATGAGATAGATTCAAGGGTGGAAAAGGTGAGATTATGGATGGATATGCCCTCACCTTCTACTCCAGCATGTGAAAATCCAAGATGGCTTACCTGGACATGACAGGAGGCACATGAATAGGTAGGAGTGCCTAGATCTTCAGTGAGAGCAATTATTCCTCCTAGGAGATATGATAGCCAAGTTGCATTGGCTTCTTCACTTGTGAACCTATGAGTTATTTTGAGGAGGTTTGGTATGATTCCTTGGTGGAGTTGTGTGATGGGTGGGTGATAATTCCTTTTCAGAAGGAAGTGGTTGATTTCGAGACAGTAGAAAGTACATATTTGTAAATGGTAGGTTTGGTGGAGTGGTAGAGGGAGTTGACTAGTGGTGGTGAAAACACTTCCCTCGTAAATAGAGTGTGTTAGCTTTTGGGGTTACTCTGAAAGTGTTTACACTATCTTTGGGGGTGCTTCATGAGATGTGGGGCACATGGAGTGTGATTATCCCTTGATTGATCCATGATCAACTTACACATTGTAGGTGGCTTACTCATTGGATGCTAGACCTCATGTGGGTGTTTGATTGACATTCTTCCTTGGGGCATTGGAGATTTTCAGATGACTTGGTGACATTCTACATGCTAGCCACATGGAGAGGTTTCTTGCTTGAAGAACACCCTACATTGCAGGAGGACCTTTTGGCATTTTGGAGGATGGATTTGAGCCCTAGATAACATTGGGATGTTTGCATGGGGTCTTGGAGTTGACTTGGAAATGCTTGGGTTGCGACAATGATTGTTGTAATGTCCCTTTCCAAATAGGAGCTCCAGAGAGGAGGCTTAATAGTCTAAACCATCCTGTTAGACTATAGATAGGGTCAAAAAATGGGTAAATAAGGTTACTGGAGGTCACTCCAGTCAAAGGTGTTATATTTGGAAAGTGACATTGAGCTAAAAGTGGTTAAAAGCTCTCTTAAGTCATTATGAGCTAAAAATAGAACAAACGAGCTAAAATTAGAAGTCAACAGTGAATTAGGGTTTCAGTAATGAATTAGGGTTTCATCAGTGAATTAGGGTTTAGGAAATATATAAGAGAAGGGTCAGCGACCTAATTCATCATTATGCATATTATGACTTGTCATTGAGGAGAGAGGTGCATCTCAGGAGAGATAGTTCAGTGGATTCCAGGAGGAAGACACTAGTTGGTTGATTTTCAGTGTTGAGAGACACACCCTAGTCACCGAGAAGATCACACAGGTCTTCCATCATTATTCATCAGTGGTTACATAGGGTCCAACAACAAGGGAACACTTATCCAAAGTGAGGGCGCAGCTTCTGAGGAGGTTCAGTGGATCGACTTGTCCCATCAAGGGAGAGTTCAGAGATTCCCCTCCAAACCAATTGAGAGGAAGGAAAGGCACATATTTTTCTTGGTTCCTCGTTAGATTCTGAAGGAGGAGTCATTTGGGGAGCATTTTCCATACTTGGAAGTGTGACACTTTTGGCAGACACATTCAGGGTTCCTAAGTGAGCATCAAATCAGATTCAAGGAAACCTTTCTAACCCATTTCCTAGTAGGTCAGGGTGATCATTTTGAGATACTTCTCAGCTGATTCCGATGGTGGAATCACTAGGGTGCATTTTTCCAGAGAGGGAGGGGCACATTCCCCCAGGGGGATCCATCC
The DNA here is from genome assembly GCA_032191745.1 of Picea mariana. NCBI lineage: Eukaryota > Viridiplantae > Streptophyta > Pinopsida > Pinales > Pinaceae > Picea > Picea mariana. The sequence goes on from JASDQU010100356.1 coordinate 540,468, forward strand.
AGGGTCTAGACACACTAGCAGAGGGGCCGGACAGTCACTAGGACCACGAGGAAGGGTAGGGTGCATTTTTTGGGATAGTTTCTAGGCATTTCTAAGAGGTATAGCCACCAGGGAGAACTTTCCAAACTTGTAGCAGTTGCCATATGAGCTGGCATATCCACAAAAATTCTTCATCTCATCCATTGCATTCCACAACATTCTTCAGGTATCGGGTATTATTGTTTTAGTTTCTTTTGTATTCTGGCTAAGATACTTTTGTCATTGATCTAGCCGGGTGATTCATTTTATTCAGCCGCATGAGACATTTGTACTCCACTAAGATTTCATAATATAAGCTTTGTAGTGTTTTGTCTCCACTATTATTTGAAGGCTCATTTATATGCTGTAAACAATTAATCTTACACACACATTATTAGAGTTTCCTAGACTAGCCAAGTCAGGAACATTATAATTGTGCAGGTGGAATGGAATGAAGGAGTGCATTTCCTAGGAGGTATGTTGGAGTATTGGAGACTTGCTTGTGGATTGTCATCACCTTGAATTTTGACATGTGTCACTTGTAGAGGGAGCGGTTCATATGTGTGAACCTACTTATTTTATGTAAGTTTCTTGTAGTGAATTAGGTCCACTTATTATTGTAAACATCCCTTCACTTCTCATATAGACAGAGGAAGGAGAGAGTTGTTCTTATCATCATAATTGTACTATTTTCTTTGTACTTGTATTATAGGACTAAGACGCTAGTGTTCATGAGGAAACCCTAAGAGACATTATAAAGAGGAATGAGGACATATTTGTTGGGAGATTTCTCTTGTGAGATACCAGGGTTTGATCTTAGGTACAAGATGTTGGAGATGATGATATCATGATCATCAATGCTTAGAGAGATGACATCTTATATTTCTTGGTTTAGAGATGTATGAGGAGCGCTACTCTCTCTCTCTCTCTCTCTCTCTCTCTCTCTCGTTCATTCTTCATTGTACTTTATCTCTCTTGTATTGAGGCACTAGGGTTTTTTGAGAATTCTTGAAGTATAGGGTTAGGGTTTGATCCCTAAGAAGGAATTGAAGTTAGGGTTTGTAGATAAACCCTAAGTTGCATTTTAGGAGGAGAAGAGGAGACACCTTGCATGAGGCCAAGGAGGACTTGCTAGTGTGACTCTAGCTTGTTGGAGTATCACTGGTGGACCTAGGGTTTTTCATGTTCTTCCCTAGGTTTTGGAGAGCTTGAAGGGTTATACCAAATTATATTAAGCTAAGAGTATGTACTTGAACTTCATATATTATCTATATATGTGAAGCTTTCATCCATCCAAAATCGTCCTATTGCATATTTAATTTTTAGCTATCATTCTCTTCGTGGTTTGGTAATTTCCAACACCTATATATCTTGCTGATTTGACATAAGTTGAGGTTGAAATTATTAAGGGTTTAAAATTGATATTGAAGACAATAGAACATAATTTACTGCTATAATTATTGTTGTCATAAAGTGACTTTCAGATCTAGTTTATGCATGATAAGATTGCCCTAGAATGTTTAAACTTGGGGCATAAGCTTGATATATTTTCTCTTGAATTGCCTAGTGGATTAGGGTTGTTAAGAAGTGAAATATAATCCATTGTTTCTATTTTTTTATTATATTTCATATCATCCCTAAGGATGTGAATTCTCATGGACTATCTAGGAAACTCTAGGAAAGAGGTGAAATTTCTGAAGTTGCATTAAAGCTTGAATTTTGGAAATTTCTAAAGCTAATCTAGTGATGAGCCCTCATGTTGCTGCCCAGAATAGTGAGTAAATCCTTAAGTGGGTAATTTATTTATTCTAGGAATGGGGAGGTTTCATGCCAAGAATAACCTGCTAATGGTTTTCCCTCATTGTTTCATAATTCTATCAGAAATCTGTCATAAATATGCAACAAGTTTGCTGCCAAATCTGGTCCATAAATAGTAGTGTAACTACTCTTCTAATGCACTATGCTCATATGTCAAAATTAGGAGTGTAAATACATCCTTCAAAGGGTGTCATATTGTAGTCCAATAATAGGATATAACCTCTCTCTAATGTAATTTTCCCTCCATGACTCAAAGATGAAATAGGAATGTAACTCCTAGTGAATGCACCCTCATTACTTAACCAAGATTAGTCAATGTGAAATTGTTGAATGAGGCACCCTCTGTCATGCACATGCATGCTAAGCATAAGAAATTGAACCTAACACATTTATTTTAATAAGAAAAGAAATCTACAAGCATGCATCCACCTGTTGTAATTAGCACAGAAGCAAGGTCAAATTTGGCATGAAAGGAAACCCCCAACTTGGCCATCAACCAACCTATTGCACAGCTAGAAAGAGGACAAAATCATTTTTTTCTTGAAGGTTGTCCCTAGCACACAAGTAACAATGCCACAATATTGAGTAACCATTGGAAAATAGCCCAAGAAAGGATGTTGAAAAGTAGGAGCAACAACACATCTCTGTTGATTAAGGTTGGTTGTCATTGATGTCAACCCTTGAAGAAAGACCCGTAGCACAAAGGTTTGGGTAATGGACCCAATATTTTTTCATGTAAATATCACTCATTATTGTTTTTTCATTGTTGATAAGAATTAAATATGGATGAATTCCAAAGTAGTCCCCTTATGGTGAAAGCCCTCACGGGAAGACGCTTTATGGAGTAAGAGAACCCATGCTTAATTGTGGAATAATGAGATGAAGGAAAGTGAATTTTTCAGGGAAAATATCCTAGATGGATAGTGCTTGTCATGTCATTTCTAGTGGTATTTCGAACGTCACATAATTCCTCACGGTTAGAGTTATGTCCATGAGAAGTTGGAGACCCCGGGTTTGGGTAATGGACCCAAGTTTGTTTGATGGGTATGGTATGAGTTATGATACATTTTCCGATAATACTATTCTATATGGATAGTACATTTCATGCCATTTCTAGTGGTATGTAGAATGTCACATAACTCCTCAGGATTTGAGAGTTATGGCCTTACGAAGTTGGAGGACCCTCATATGTCATGTAGAAGCCCCAAAAGGTCAAAGTAATCAAAGTGGTTTAAGAGATTTTAAAAGGTAAATAATAAAGTGAAGTGATGAGTGTATTATAATTCAAAGTGAATACAAAATAAATTATTTCAATAATACATTTAATGGAGAAATTAGAAGTGGACCCAACCCTAAAATAAGGAAAGTGGGCCAAGTCACCTAGAAGATGTTTTTAAGGAAGCTACTTGGAGAGTATAAATAAGAGGAAAGGCTCTCTCATTTGAATCACACTTGAGCATATTGAATATCTATATGTGTCTAAGGTAACCAAGGATATATAAACCCGAATTATGAGTGAAGGTGAAGAAAAGAAGGCCGAAATGCAAGGAAGGATAAATTCTTTTGATGGTGCTTTCTAAGGTATGTTATTTACAGGTCATCTCACCAATTTCGCTATAACTTTTTTTCTATAATTATTCAGACCATGAAATTTCTATGCAAGTGAGAAAACATATCCAAGTATCTGTGGTAAAAACTTCAGCTTGTGGGTCGTTGTATTTTGGGATTTACACTCTGTGGAAAATAGGGTTTGTGGCCAGTCCTGAAACTAGTCAAAATCAGGTGTTTCAGGTAAAAACGTCATAACTTCTTCATAACAGATCCAAATTCAATGCGACAAAATGTGTTGGTTAGGGGAAATTCTATAGTATGTTTTCAAATAGTTTTAGATCAATTCATCAAATATTTTGTGCAGGGCACTCTCTACAAGGTTGCTCTCTAGAATAAGCCAAAATTCAGCAAGGTATGCCATTTTTTCTACAAATCCTTTTCTGAGAGGTTCCAAGTAGTGAAACTTGGAGGAATTGCATAAAACACACTGAATAACATTGTATATAAGTTTTATATCTTTATACATTACAGGTTCAAAGTTATGATTACTTCAAGTTGGGGTTGTTGACTAATCCAAAACTAGGCATGTGAGACTAAAGAAAAGTTTGATGAAAATGCTAGTCTCTTGTTTTTAAAGTTAAGGAAGGTTTGCAGAAATGTGATCATATACACCAGGTCTATTATAGAGCTACAAATCATATTTGTATGATGAACTTGATGAGGGCTTTTAGTTGTGGTACATGTTGAGTACATGGTTGAGACAAGTAGTTGATGAGTTGGCGCACATACATGAGGTGTATAGTTGATGATGTTGGTACATATTGATGAGTCATAGTTGATGAGTAGTTGACACATGATTGGTACATACTTGGTACATGGTTGGATGCAC
>JASDQU010100356.1:555422-588093 GCA_032191745.1 Picea mariana
TTTTTACAACTGCGGGGTTATACTTCGGTCTAAAGAATGTTGCAGTGCTGAAATACCCAAATTCTTAACCAGAAAGAAATGTGTATTTACTTGGAAACCCAAAAATAGTTGTGTGGCAATAGATCTGGCCGGTTTAATTTGCTTATGTTTATGTTCCCCAAGGGTTAGGTATTCAAGGGTTCTACAGACAAGGGTTTGCCCTGTGCTATAGCTCTTTGATATACGTGCAGGGGCCAACAATAGTACTCATCCCAATATCTCAGGGCACTAACTAAGGAGGATAGACCGTACCCTTAGTCGTACTACCCGACTACCCAGGTACTAGAGAGTATCTTCCCGAGTGCTGTTCTCGATGACACTATAGCAATCTGGCGGTCGATAGGTTTATCTAAAGAGGGCTTTAGGAAATCTAGACCGATCCGTACATAGGTGTTGTCTGATGCGCTACCACTCGAAGGGGTACCAACAGGGGTTACAAGGGTGGCCAACAGCTGTGCGCTTAAGAACCACTTGTATTTCCTTTGTGTATGAATCCCTCAACCGTGGGTTTATGCGCATAATGACAGATATCTGTGGCTTAAAGACGTCGGAATACATCCCTACCCTGGAAAAAAATTCCCACAATTTCTGCCAAGGAAAGTGCTCTGATACCACTTGTAAGATACCAGATATAAAAAATACGCAGAACATAAATAAAATGCTAGAACTTGCAGAATAACAGTAATATAGCCAGCATAATCTCCACAATAACACAAAAATAATATGAGAACAACAACTGAAATAGCACTTTGATTCAGAAAGCAATGTTCACAGGCCTCTTTGAGGGGGCAACCTCCAGTCGAGCAGCGCTCTGTTACAATAATCTCCAAGCTAGGGTTTTCATACCCTCGGCCCTTATTTATACTAAATATGTCTATTAAGAGAAGCATCTAGAGGAAGATCTTCTAGAAGTGGAAGCTTCTATTAGGTCTTCTTACATCCGCCTTATTCTATTTTATTGAAAGGCCTTATTAATATTGACCTTTATTACATCCGAATACATTGATCTACCTATGTGCGGGTTAGGATCTTAACACTGTTAGAGATAAATTTATGTAATACTTGAACAACTCAGCAAAATGGAAAACAACTAAAGACATGACACAACAAGCATAGGATTATTAGGGCTTCAAAGAATAGAAGCATGGGCTAGAAAACATTTGAAGAGGAAGATGCATAAACTAAGGGAGAAAAGTACTAAGGAATGAGCGAATGAGAATTTGGTTGAGGGTGAGGTTTTAAGCAGAGAATCTTTTCCTGATGCCTATGATCAGTAGAGTTTAAAGAGATGGTACTCAATTAATAGACCACAAGAATCCTTTCCATCCCATCAAGCAAACAAGGGAATCATGTCATTGAGTAGGAGATTTGTGATGTTGTTGGCACTAAAGATTGCACCCTTGGAATCTTGGTGCCAACTTAAACATCTAAATATAGCATAAGAGCATATGATTCAAGGTGAACTTTGTCATATCTGCATGCTCTAGTTTTGCTTCCTACTCATAATCTTGCAATAGAAGTAAATAAAGTGTTTGTTTCAATTGCACAAATAGTGGGTTTATCAATATGTTTGGTAGTTGGGAAAACTTCAATAATAGCTTATACCGCTCAATTCATTAAGCACCATGGAATTCCATGCAAAATCATAGTAAGCCCGAGGGTATGGAGATGGTTACTTCAGGAAGCTCTACGGATGCTTTGTATCTACACTTGGATGTCTGTCGATGGAACACATTTCTAGCTTATGGGTTTCACACTAGAATATCTTTGATATTTGGTTGTTGATGAAACTGATAGGATACTTAGAGAATAATATTATACTGGCTACCTAATGTATTCAATGTTACATAATCAAATCAATGTGGAACTTATGGAGCTACATGGAAAGAGAAGAGATAAGAACAATTACATATGTTTTATATCAGGACTTGTGTAGTGGACATAAAGATGAGAAATTTGTCATGTCATTGCAAGGTGAAGGTTATGTCACATAAGCGCAGAGTTCGACATTCACCTTTCAACTTCACAAATATATTTGAAGACTGTTTCCCTGAAATACCTATTATAATATTTATGGAAGAACTATTATGATTGATGAAGTGTGATGAATATAAGCCTCGAGACTAGGACCTTCAAATATAAGAAAGAGAATTGAAGCACATTGAAAAGTTTGAATCATTACAAGTCTTAATGTTTCACTATCAACAATATAAGAGCCTCCAATAATTATGGGTTTTTTAACCAATTTGAAGGAACTTGATGTAAACTTCAATGAACTAGTATCTATACTATAGAGTTTGTGCCTTAGCCCCAATCTTATTAAATTGAATGCTAGCAGTGATTTCACTGACTTACAAAATCTCCCATGATCTATTTAAAATCTTTTGATGCTTGAGGAATTAGATATCAACAATAATCAAATAAATGCCCTACCTACCTGACTCTTTTCCTATGCTTACAAACCTTCAAATTTTACATGCTAAAGAAACATCGTTGGAAATACCAACAATACATATAGTTAAAAGAGGAGCTAAGGTTGTTGCATAGTTTATGATTGATTATGCAATGATAAATGAGACTAGGCCAACCCTCGAGGGTTAACTCAAGTGGTCATGAGCTAGACATGAGATCTCTCCCCCAAAGTTAGGGAGGTCACGGTTTCAACTCTCTTTATTCCCTTGGGGTTAGGCTCTGTAATCAAGGCTGATAGGTTACCCCATTTACCATCCATGGATCATGGGGAAGTAATCAGAGGATTTTCTGTGAGGTGTTTTCCTTGGGAAAAAGATGAGACTGGGCCAAAGGGAAATTGGTCAATGCTTTTCTCATATTTGAAAACAATGCCTTTGTGGGACTTTTGAGGTCTAACTTTGAGTTATTGCAATAAGAAAAACGATATGGTTCTTATGAATATTACTATTGGGATTACCTATGTATTATTAGGCTTGAGTCAACTTGTATTAATAAATTTTGTAGCAAATCTATGTGTATTTCTGAGAATAACAAGTATTTATATATGTCTTATAGTGTTGCTTTCATTAATAAAGCATATTTCTCTTTTGTAAAGAAAATGTGTTGCTTATGGTTTGTTGACTCACTCTTTTAAAGGAGAATTAACTAAAAGAAGGGCATACTCACAACCATGCATATGAGGTAATGGAGAGCACACTATTGAGATTTGGGTACCTCGGGAAGTGGTCCCCATGTGCTTATGAGTCTATAAGCACAAAGGGGGAAGACTATTACCCTTGTACTTTACTTTATGATTCTAATTTCACTTTGACTTAGGAGTTTTAAGTCAAAAGCGAAATATGTCACTTAAGTCATAAAGTGACAATTAATTCACAATGTGGATGAATTAATAGACATAAAGCAACTAAGGAAAGTGGGTTTCCTTAGTGAGATTTTAGGATGAGATCTCACCCATTGATTAGACTTGGCTAGATCTAATCTAGGCCATTGATCTTTTAGGGTTGGCTCAAAGATGCTAAAGAGAGGGTAAAGGTATTTTTGAGACTCATTTCTTCACTTGTGAGTTTTGGAGAAGAGAAGAGGGGCGCATTTCTTGAGGAGAAGGAGGGCACACTTCATGAGGGTTTGAGAAAAACCCTTGAGAGCTTGAGGAGAGGATATTGTTTTGTTTGAGCTTTCATGGAGATAATTTCCATGGAGCCATAGCTTCTATTTCTTTAAGAAAGCACTTTTCATGGAGGAGGGGCGCATCTAGGAGAGGAGGCGCACTTGGATCCTTCATTTTCTCACCGAGAGAGGAGGACTTGTCACCTTGAGATGAGGTCAGATGCAGGAGGAGGCTAGAGGGAGGGTGCACTCTTTCATGGTGAGAGATATCTAGCTTTAGTCTTTGTTTATTTATGGTGATCATTTCTGCTAGGAGGAGGGCACACATGTTGAGAGGACTGGTAGCTACCTGGTAGCAGATCTGCTTAGAGGATTCGAGTTCTGACAATTTCAGTGGAGAGGTAGAACAGGAGAGGACATTCCTATGGAGGTATTTCTTCATTGGGTCACATATGAGCTAGGGTGCTTCAGTTCAATGCAGAGGGCAACAAAGGGATAGGGCGCACCACAGTTTGGGCACTTATTTCTCTGGTTCTTGTGGAAAGGCTCATGAGGAGCTTGCTATGTATACATGTTCCATTGTATTTCATTACTTGTTGTATCTCTTTCTTTGATCATCATTATATAGATAGATATCCCAAACTAGTTTTCTCGGGGGGGGGTTTATCCAGGGTCATGTTGACCAAAAATACCTGTGTACAAAAATGCATGTGTTAGTTGTTGGACAAACCTACCACACTTAGAGGGGGGGGGGTGAATGAGTGTGGGGATATTTTTCCCAAAACTTCCTTCTTACACAAAAACTCCTTAGTTAACATTCAACATTTTCTCATTACTCATTGTTTTCATTTATAATCAGTTAGATGTGAATACATATCAGCAACATATCATCAACAAATCATCTCCACAAGGAACACAAAGAACACAAGATGTATGTACAATTTTTCTTTTTATTATGGAATTCAGTCCATGGGTTTTTCAGCAACAACTGAATAGAGTACAGATCTATAAGAGCACCATATCTATATGCAATACTCATCTTACATTCTCAGCACCAACTGAGATGAGGAAACAATTCTCAACAGATATCAATCTGTCAACATAAACAAGTGCATCAACCATGCACCAACCTGTGCCAAACAACCTGTAATCAACATGTACCATAAACAAGTGCATCCAACCATGTACCAAGTATATACCAATAATGTTTCAACTAATCATCAACAATGACTCATCAATATCTACCAACATCATCAACTATACACCTCATGTATGTGCCAACTCATCAACTGCGTGTCTCAACCATGACTAGTTTTGGATTAGTCAACAACCCCAACTTGAAATAATCATAACTTTGTACCTGTAATGAATGAATATATGAAACTGATATACAATGTTCTTCAGTGTGTTTTATGCAATTCTTGCAGGTGGCACTACTTGGAACCTCTCAGAAAAGGTGTTATAGAAAAAATGGCATACCTTGTTGAATTTTGTCTTATTCTAGAGAGTGACCTTGTAGAGAGTGGCCCACACAAAATATTTGTTGAATTGATCTGAAACTATTACACAACATACTACAGACTTTACCCTAACCAACACATATGGTCTCACTTAATTTGGATCTATTATGAATAATTTATGACGTTTTTACCTAAAACACCTGTTTTTGAATAGTTTCAGGACTAGCCACAAACCCTATTTTCCACGAAGTGTAACTCCCAAACTACAATGACCCACAAGCTGAATTTTTTACCACAGATACTTGGGTAGTTTTTATTAATGGAATATAAATTTCATGGTCTGAATCATTATAGAAAAACAGTTATAGCGAAAATCGTGAGATGACCTATAAATAACATACCTTAGAAAGCATCATCAAAAGAATTTATTCTCCCTTCAATTCCGACCCTCTTTTCTTCACCTTCCTTCTGAAATTTGGCTTAGATATCCTTTTTTACCTCATTCACCTATAGATATTCAATATGCTCAAGTGTTCCACACCAAAAATGCTCAAGAATCTCTCACACGAAGCTCTCCATCAATACTCCAAAAGATATTCTCACAAGAAGCTCTCCATTGATCCACAAAAGGGATGATCTACAAGAGACCATTTCTATCTTATTTATACTTTCATCCTCTAGGTCACTTAACCCATTTTAGGTCACTTAACCCATTTCTAGGTCGCTTAACCTATTTTTTTACTTTAGGGTTAACCACTTTCCATAAATAGAATTTTCTCCAATATTTTAATATCATTTAAATATTTCTTCTTGATTTTCTCATCCTACTTTATCATTTCTTGATTTTTTTTTCACCTCTCTTTATTATTTAAATAATCCACCTTGACTTTGTCACCTTACTTTATCATTTAAATAATGATTTCTTATTTTAGGTCACTTAACCCATTTCTAGTTCACTTAACCTATTTTCCTTACTTTTAGGGTTAACCACTTTCCATAAATAGAAGGTTCTCCAATACTTTATCATTTAAATATTCCTTCTTGATTTTGTCACCTTACTTTATCATTTCTTGATTTTGTCACTTCTCTTTATTATTTAAATAATCCACCTTGACTTTGTCACTTGACTTTGTCATTTAAATAATGATTTCTTCTTTTAGGTCACTTTGACTTCTTTGACCTTGGGGGCTTCAAGCCTTCATGTGGGGGTCCTTCATCTTTATAAGGCCATAACTCTCAAAACATGAGGATTTATGTGACATTCCACATACCACCAAAAATGCATGACAAACATTATCCATCTAGGATAGTTTCACCAACAATTTCCTTGATCTTCATCTCATTATTTCACATACAAGCATGGGTCCTCCAACCATTCTTCTAGGATAACTCAATCCATAAAGCATCTTCTCGTGAGGGCTTTCACCATAAGGGGACCACTTTGGATTTAATCCATTTGTGCACCTTATCAATCATGATAAGAAAATAATGAGAGCAAGGGTCCTCCAGCCATTCTTATAGGATAACTCAATCCACAATGCGTCTTCCCATGAGGGCTTTCACCATAAGGGGACCACTTTGGAGTTCATCCATTTGTGCACCTTATCAATCATGATAAGACAATAATGATTCATCTATACATTTTTCAAACAATGCATCATATACCAATGAAACCACAACGATCCATCTTCATCATGTACCAATGACAACTCATTGATCCATCTTCATCATATCAATGAAAACTCATTGATCCATCTTCATCTATGCATTCTCATCAAGGAAAATACATATTATATTACATCAATCATCAATCAATCAATCCTTTGACATCAATCAATCACTTGACATCAATCAATGACATTAATCAATCAAACCATTGGCATCAATGAAAACATGATCCAACATTAATCTCTTAGATATGTTCATTTTTCGCTGTAAAGATCTTTAGGTGTGTTGTACTTATTTTAGTATGCATGTGCTAACTTCTGGTTACTAAAACTACATGATAGAGCACCTAAAATTGGAAGTGCAAACGTAACAAATTAGAAATAAGTTCTTGGAATGTTGGTTGTCGTAAAACAACAACAAATACTTTATCAGACAGTTGAAACTTAGAGCCTAACTGTGGTCAAAGACAGACCCAGTAGCCAAGCTTGATAGGACCTGAAAATATTCACACACTACTTCTGGCCTTTTTAAAATTGATATGGGTAGTAGTAGTGCACTTTTCTAGTGTATATTTTAAGGTCGTTTCATGTTATTCTTAGCTAGCATTTAAAACACTACTTTTGTTTGTGTTAAGTTCAACGAGCAGAAAAAGAAAGGTGCAATAGTTCTAGAACAATTTTCCATGGTTTAAAGCACTAGTTTAGAGGGGTTATTCTTAGTTGTTTAGAGCACCTTCCTATTGTGCTTATTTTGACATGAAGCTAATATAATTATGGTTGTGATTTACCCCACATTTACATATTCTTAAACACCACATTTGAGGAGCAATTACTCACTGTTGGGCACTCAAGTTGATGGTTGTTTGGGATTTTTGGAGAGCATATTTTCCAGTTTGAATAGAAATATTCTAGTCAAGATGAGGGCACCCCATTTGGGGATATACTTGGAATTACCCATTAGTTATTGTCAGCAGATAAGAGTGCCATAATGGAGGGGTTACGCACCACCTACAGTCTATTTTTAGTATATGGAAGCGCTCGACCTTGTAGGCCCTTAAAATTTTGCTCCACAACAACCCATGGAAGTTGTCATTGTTCAACAACAAATTGTTGCCAAATAATATTTCAGGTAATGTGTTAAAAAAAATAAAAAATATATTCAGATGTATGAACAGGGTCACCTTGTATAGTGAAAAAAATAAGAAATAAACACTCCATAATAATCACAAAACAATGGGAAAACCACAAACTACAAAGCTCTTTATCCATTTGAGGACCAAGACAATGGCAAAAACACTCTCATTCATTAAAAAGTTTACCAATTACAAAGAATTACAAAGAAGTGAAAGGAAAAAAGTAATGTACATACCTTGGAAGCTTCAACCCATTTGTTATCTATGAATTCGAATGGGGCTGCAATTTTCCATGATTAAATATCATCTCTTTTTTTGTCTGTAAGAAGTATATTATATACTCGTGATTGTCAAGGACCTTGGTGACCACATCAACCCACCACCAATCATTCTCATCAGCATCAACTTCCTCATACAGATTAAACTCATCCTTTCTCTGATCACACCCATTCACCACCCATCATTGTCATGAGCATCAACTTCCTCATACAGATTAAATTGGTCTTTACTCTGCTCTAGAGGGCTTGGCTTTGTGTGATAGTTATCTACTTTCTCCCTCAGCTGTTTTGTTTCATCGTCAACACTCATAAGGTCCTTTCACTCCACTATGAACCCTTCTAGAACCCATTTACATACTCCACTATGAACCCTGCCCCCTGTTTTTTTACAAGTCTTGCACAGAACCAGGCCCCTCTAAACCCCTCTTCATCAATGGACACCTCTACCAGGTCATCGTTTCTTAGCTTCATTTTGTCCTCCTTACTGAAAAACTCTACAAGATCAAGGTGGGCTCCCTCTTTTGCACAATTTTCTCACTCAATGCTTCACTAGCATAGGAAAAAGAATTAGGCATCTTCTCACTCAATGCTTCACCAATGTAGAAAACATACAACAAATCAATGATGGGTAGGTACCATGACATGCTGAGTATAATTCATGAGTCTTGTTGATTGTGAGGCTGCAATGTGCTCTATTAATTACTTACTGCAAACAACACTGGGAAACAACCGTTAGTTGCTCATATTAACAACATTTATTATGTTTTCAGAGTGTTTGAGGATGGTAAACAACACTCTGTTTTTCAGATTAACCTCCACCACTGAATTCCATCTCTGGTGGCATGCAATGCCTTCATTCACATGTAATGTCTTCAAGCAAAGCCAAGCCTTAAGGAAAGAAACACTTAAAGCCAATGAAAAGAGGCCCAATAATGCCAGCTAAAAGTTTGTATAGACCATGGTGCCCGATCAAAAGAATTCTTGATCTCAGAGCAACAAAAAATACATTGCAGTGATATTCATTTCTTCCCCAACGATCCTCCCCAAACAATATAGTGCAGTTGAACGCTCCTGCGAAGCCGCGACTACAAAAGTTCAATCAACAAGCCGTTTTTTGTAAGAACGCTCGAGAGACAATAGAACCAAGCCTTCGAGGAAACACTCAGTGCCAATGGAAAGACCCAATAATGCCTTCATTCAAGCAAAACCAAGACAAGTAAACCAAGAGATGCATTCATCATTCGATGTAGAAGAAGAAGAAGTAATTTTAACGTCCATGAAGCTAACAATAGCCTATAGGACAAACTGCCTCACACACAGATTTCAACAATTCATCCCTTTTCTTGTTCAACTTGATGATGAGCTCCCCTAATTTCTCCACTGTCCCCTCATTGAATAATTCATTCCAAGAGCTAGATATCAAGCTATTTATATAGTTTTCCTTGCTGTCTTTGAAAGCTTCACACTCTAAAATGAAATGCTTTTCTGTTTCCACTTTTCTGGAGGTGCAAAACACACACAGCCTTTCTTCCCAAGATTCTTTTGGTCTTTTCTAGTGCCCGGTTTCACAACATAGTTCATGGGAATTGGTTCTTTGATGTATAAAATTCTGGGGAAATCAAGGTTTCAAGACGAACAATTGGAGCCAACCAAAATGGAAAGAATTCTTGATTTCAAAGCAAAGAAAGAACACTAAATAGAATCTCAATCAACAAAAACGCTAAAGGAATCCACGACTACAAAATCCCAAAAAACATCCACAACTGCATCTGACACTTCACTAGCAAGGAACTCCATTACCACTAAATCATATAACTAATATTATTATTATGAGAAATCAATAATTTATAAATTCTTTGATAATAATATAGCTTTTAATAAAATAAATTAGATTATAAATTGTAAATGCTTTGACAATAATATAGTTTTTAATAAAATAAAATAAGATTATTTTTATTTGTATGATTACATTGAGAAGTACACTTTACATTTCCTAATTTATAAATTGTAAATGCTTTGATAATAATATAGTTTTTAATAAAATAAAATAAGATTATTTTTATTTTTTTGATTGCATTGAGAAGTACATTATACATTTCATATTATTGAAATATGTAATGTTTTAATTATGTTTTTAAAATAATAATAATAAAGACCCCAGCGGGATGTTATGATTTATAACTGAGAGGGTGGAGGCCAGAGCATCTAGTGGCTCGAGCCCCCAAAAGAGCACATGGAGACGACCTTATATCTCCTCCACGGTCTGAGCATTTACCACAATGGTCTTCCAAAGAATGTGAAGAGGTTAATGCCACTGCTTCACAATATTGTCGAAGAAATGGGGAATTACTCTAGGCACACTTCAGTTGTAATGGAAATAACTCTATACCATCTACAATGTAATTGTGAGATGACCTCAAAGTGGGACGATGATCGTTTTCTTAATAACAAACTGCTCCTGGCTCGTAGTAACATTCGTATCAATTGGTTATGGTTTAGATGTTTGAATTTCTGCCTCTCAGAGGTTGTTGGCATATCAATGGGCACCATGTCACATGCCCGTGAATGAGGTTTCTCTCAAAGAGGAAGGGGTTCTCACCGACAAATGGGTAAGTAGATAGAAGGAACAAAGCTCTCTGTCAAGGCTCCAGAGAGAGCTATTCTGGTCACCTACCCAAAATGCAGAAGCAACCAACGATTCATCCATGAAGGAGGTAGCTCTCACTTGGGGGCACAGAGTTGAATGGTTAGATATAGAAGGAGAGTCCTCGGGTTTTTATGCTCAACCTGACCCTGCTCTGATGGCGATGAATAGGCTACAACACTCCATTTTGGATGGCCCTAATGATTTTCATGCTTGAAATCATCCCTACAATACCCCTAACTCTACGTCGATGACCTAGATCAACGTCAACTTTGCAAACAATTTCAGTTCAAAGGAGGAATACATGAAACTTCTTTTCGAGACTCGCAATGAAGTGGCCGATTTGAAATACAAAATTGAACAACTAGATCAGAGAATTTCACTATTGGTGGCTCTGCATGCTCGCCCAACTGTCTAGAGGACTGCATCGACTTTCTCTTCCCAAGATGCCATCAACTTGAACATGCCTATTCTTCTATCATCAAGTAGCAAAGTCTCTTTTCTGGATGGCCAGGCTTCGCCTCTGGGCTAGTAGTGGTTTCTGATTTCTAAATAGTTTTACTTTTAGTTTTATAGATCTAACCTTAGCCTTAAATAACAATGTAGTTTTGGCAATACCACCTTTTCATAAAGACTATAGCTCCTCTAAATTTTAGTTGTTATATTTTTTGACCCCACAGGTTTGTTCATACATTGAAGTCTATTGAAACTGAGTTGGTTTCCTCTCATGGAAACTTAGACTATAGTTGACTTGGTTTCCTCTGATGGCAACTGAGACTCCAACAAACTATATGTGTAAACTTATTCTTTTATAGCTAATAATATAATGTTTTCTTTCTAAATAATAATAATAATAAATAATAAATATTTAAACATTATTTTAAATTTTTTTTTACCATATATTAAAGATTGATAGATATATATATAATATTTTTGTTTAATATTCATATAAATTAGTATAAATTAATTTAACATAATATTTATTAAAAAAAAGATATGTGAAATATTTGTACTTCTATATTAAAATATATAAAAAAGAAATTTCTTAATAAAAAATTAAGAAAAAAATATTAACATTAATCAATACACATATCTAATGGTTCCAAATGTTCACTTACCTTATTCACTTATACAAATGTATTGAAACTAAAAAGCACACAAACAAACATAAATGAGGAAAAATCATGAATATACTCATCAAAAGCGGGATCATATTCATCCCCAAGTGGTTACTATAAAGCTTTTATAATAATTATGAATATGGATAAAAAGATTTTGAGTTGATGTTATAATGTTAACTATAATTTGTTATAGGAATATGGTCTAGTTTTATAATTTATTATAGGAATATGGTCTACTTTTATATATGACTCATGGTTATTGTGTCGTAAATGAATATTTTTAGTAATTTGTAGTAGAGATTAGTGGAAGAATTTATACAATCTTTTCTTTTCAATATTTGTTAGATATTTTTAGTGTTTTAGTTAAAGTGGTCAATAAAAACATGTTGATTAATTTTTACATGAACATTTTTTATAATGACTTTTGGAAAAACAAAATTTTATTTGAAATTGCAACCCTATTTCATTGTCAATTAATTATGAATTACACTGCAAATATTGAAAGAGTAATTAGGGAAGAACAACTAATTAGCATGGTACGTAGTATGGTGTTTCACAAATCTTCTTAACATATAGATCCTTAACTTCAAGTCGAAGAAATATTTCAAAATTGTCCTAAAGTATTCCCTAATTTTATAGGCACCCTGAATAACACCTTCCTCTCCTAGAATGAAGCATATTCTCATAGTTGTTTAAAAAAAAAGGTTTTAAGTGAGCGTGCCCAGACATTAATGATCATGGGGATGTAGTGCATGAAGAGGTTGGTTCTTCCAACACTAGAACCCATTCCATTGGAAGCACCCTATACACCATCCCCAACATTAAACTTAGAAACTTCATATTCATCTACAATGTCATTATTATAAACTTATTCTTTGATCCATCTTTAACTTTGGATCTATTAACTGTGAAAAGGATAAAACGGACTTTAGTTGTCTTATCTTGCTTCCTTTGGTTATTGGCGTTGGCATTGCATTGATAGATCTGCATCAAGGACTTGCATTAGGGACATAGTTTGTTTCTATCCCCACCATAGGATAAAGTAGATATTTGTGGGAAAGACCACGCAACCCTACCTCTTCATCTTGTGCCTAATACTCCTAGTTCTTTAGTCGAAGTGCTCGAGTTATTGTGAGAATACATTGATTAGCTTTAACATGATCATTTTTTTTTTGTAATGTATTTTGTAAAATGGGTCCTTACTTGAAATTGCAACCCTATTTCATTATTTGTGAATTGTGAACTATGCTACAAACAATAGGAAAGAAACCAGGGAAGAAAAACCAATAAGCATGGTATGTAGTCTAGTCTCCCACTATTATTCTTGACATATGGATCCTAAACTCTGAACCTATGGAGAAATATTTCAAAATTGTCCTAGAGTACTCCTCGATTTTTATGAGTATCTTAAATGGAACATTCCTCTCGTAGAACTATACATATCCCCAAAATTGTTTAATCGACTAGCCTCTGGTTCGATGACAGATTGGATGGTGCCTCTAATTTTCTATCTTGGAAGGTTACGGTTACTCTCTTGTTGGAAGAGAATGATCTCTAAAATATTGTGAAAGATGCAGTGACACCACTGATAGATCCAAAGAAATTGGTAACCCACAATAAGAAGGAAGTAAAATCCAAGCAGATGATCATGGATTCCATTAAAGATCACTTGATCCCTCACATATCCGAGAAGAAGACTGTTAAGGAGATGTTCAATGCACTAGTAAGCCTCTCCTAGAGTGAGAACAATAACAAGAAGATGATCTTGTGGAACAAACTCAAATCCATGGAGATGTCTAGTTCAGATATCATTTCCAATTACCTGATGAAGATCACACAACTTCTTGATCAACTTACAGTAGTTGGGGAGAAGGTGGATGATGCAGAGTTGGTGAACATGGCACTAAATGGATTCCCAGTGTCATGGGAGCCATTCGTCAAAGGAATGCGTGCTCATGAAAACCTTCCCGACTCTCAAATGATTTGGGATGATTGCAAATAGGAGGAGACTCTGATGGAGTCAAAGGCCAATAAGATGGGTAGTGATGAATGGTTCCCATGGCACCGAATGAATTCCCAACATCAAGGGAACCATTCATCAATGACATATGTCCTCATGAAAACCTTCTTGTCTTTCAAATGATTTGGTATGAATGCATCCAAGAGGATATTCAAATGGAGTCAAAAGTCATTGGTAAATTGAAGAAGGGAAAATGTAAAGGACCCAACAAGAGTAAAGGAAAGAGTGAGGATTTAGCCTCACAAACATGGAAGAAGGACTTGAGTAAAATAAAGTGCTTCATATGTCATAAGCAAGGGCATTATGCATCACAATATTCAAACAAGAAGAAAGTTAAAGGGAATCAATAGCAAAATAGGGTAGTAGTCTCAACTGAAACTCAAATGAGCGAGTCTTCCTCCAAGTTCGAGAAGGATTTCTTGATGGTATATTTCCTTTCTATCATGTTCGAGGGAATGATTGGTATGTGGATAGTGGAGCATCTAGGCATATGACATCTACCTGAGAGTTATTTTCAAGTCTAACAGAGTAGGATGCATGAGTTCAGATTGAACTTGATGATGAGTTCAAACTTTGACAAAGTTTTGTTTGTTCTAGGTCTCAAGAAAAACTTTCTTTTAATTTCGGTCATGGAGGATAAGGGTTATGCAGTAAAGTTCAAGAACCAACAAATTATTATCAAGTCGAAGGAATCTAGTCCAGAAGCAACACATGTGATCGGGGTTAGGGAAGGTAATTTATACAGGTTGCAAGGTGAACCTGTTAGATCCCTAGTTCACAACACATAAAACTTGTGCAAGTTGTGGAAAAAGAGGATGGGACACCTGCATCACAAGGTGTTGCCTGTTCTGAGGGAGATAGTCATAGGTATTCTAGATTTCAATACTGAGAAGTAGGGTGTATGCAGAGGGTGCATGCTAGGTAAGCATGTCAATGTTTCTTTCTCAAGTAGTGAGAACAGGTTTAAGGAGATTCTAGACCTAGTGCATTCAAATGTTTGGGGATCAATGCTAGTAGCACTAGTCATAGGAAGCATGTACTATGTCTCCTTCATCAATTATTTCTCTCACAAGGATTTGTTTGTGGGTTATAGTGAGACTTCAAAGCTCTTGTTGAGAACCAAAAAGGGAAGATGATCAAGATTTTGAGATTGGACAATGGGGTTGAGTATACCTCCAAGGAGTTTCATGGTTTCATCAAGGAGGAAGGGATCAAGAGGGAGTTCATTGTTTCATACAACCCACAACAAAATGGAGTTGCAGTGCAAAAGAATCGATCCATCATAGGGGTTGTTAGGGCCATGATTCATAACTAGGACTTCTCCATGTTTCTTTGGGAAGAGCCATGCAACACCACAATCTACATTAAAAATAGGTGTCTACATAGGATCTTGGAGGAAAAGACACCAGAGGACAAATTCACTGGTGTGAAACCAGAGGTGAGTCATTTTCACATTTTTTTTTGTCCAATTTATATCCATGTACCTATAGAGAAGAGGACCAAGATGGAGCCTTCCAACATTAAGGGTTTGTTTGTGGGTTACAATGAGACTTCAAAGGCCTACAAGGTCTTCATTCTAGATCATAGGAATGCATTCATAAGAAGGGATGTAAATTTCAAGGAGGAATTTTCTTCCTGGAAGTCATATGAGCCTATTCCAGTGATAGAGGACGAGGAGCAGGAAGATTTAAAGGCTGAACCTGGGTCACTAGCAACTTCTAGTTCATAATAGAAACCTTCAAGTGTGGAGGAGGAGTTGTTGGCCCCTTCGAGTTTTGTTAGGAAACCTAGATGGTTCACTTACATGTTGAGGGATTCTCAGGACTACGTTGAGGCTATTAGAAGCATATTTAGGGAGAGAAGACCTCTAAAGAAGTTTTTGAACTACATGGCATGATGAACAACATCATATATTTCAAGCCTTGTAGCTATCAAGAGGTATCAAACCATCAGGTATGGTGGAATTCCATGGTGGAGGAGTAGACCTCCATCATGAAGATTAATGTATGGGACATTATATCAAGACCAGAGGGGAAGTTATTGGTGAGTTCCAAGTGGATCTATAGGATCAAGCATGTTGCGGATAACAACACTGAGAAGTACAAAGAAAGCTTTGTAGTGAGAGGGTTCTACCAAAAGGAGGGAGTGGAATACAAGGAGACTTTCACTCTAGTCGCTTGGTACACTTCCATTAGAGTAGTGATGTCCTTAGTCTCCATTATGGGATGGAGGATACATCAAATGGATGTAAAGACGTCTTTCCTCAATAGGATAATTGAGGAAGAAGTGTACATAAATCAACATTAGGGATTTGAGATCAGTGGGAAGGAGTCCCATGTTTGTCGATTGAAAAAGGCCTTGTATGGACTCAAGAAAGCACCAAGAGCATGGTATTCTAGGATCGATGGATACCTGCAGAGTAATGGCTTCACTAAAAGTGAAGAAAATGCCAACTTATTTTTTATATTTGTTGAGGTTGGTCTGCTCATTTTGGTGTTGTATGTAGATGGCATGTTCCTTACAGGATTAGACAAGATCATAGCAGGGTCCAAGGCATATATGGCAGTTGAGTTCGAGATGAAGGACATTGGCTTGATGAATTATTTATTAGGGTTGGAGGTTTGGAAGAGAATAGGGGGGATCTTCCTTGGGCATGGTAAGTATGCAATAGATATCCTGAATAGATTCTAAATGGAGAACTACATACCCATGGCCACACCTATGATCACTAACCTGAATAATGTCACTAGTTCATATTCAGATATGGTGGATCCCACATTATACAGGAAATTGATAGGTTCCTAGATATATTTGGTAAACATTAGGCCAAATATATTTTTTTCAATGAACACCTTGATCTAGTTCATGGTGGAGCTGAGGCAAGAGCATTGGGTAGCAGCAAAACATGTTCTTAGATACTTGAGAGGCATAATGGCGTATGGGTTGAGATATCTTGGAGATTATGAAATGAAGTTGCAGGGGTATATAGACTCAGATTGGGAAGGAAGTGTAGCAGACAGGAAGAGCACCTCAAGGTGTTGTTTTAGTTTGGAATCAACGATGATATCCTAGTTTAGCATGAAGTAAAATTTTGTGGAACTTATCTTAGCAGAGGAAGAGCATATGGCAGCTAGTACAACGAGTTGTGATGCCATTTGGATTCACAAGCTACTTTTAGGTTTATTTGATTGGGAGTTGGATCCCACGGTGATCTACCATGATAATCAAAGTTGTATCGAACTCTTTTATAATCCATTATTTCATGATAGGTCTAAGAACATAGAGATCATGTATTACTTCATTCGAGACAGGATTCCTAAAGGAGCAGTGAAGCTCCAATATGTTACCACATATCAATGGGTTGTAGATATTATTACCAAGCCCTTAGCAAAAGGGAAGTTTTAAGCATTCAAGGACAAAATTGGATTGGTACAAAATAACTTCCTCGCTAAGAGGGAGTGTTGATGTTTGAAGATCGAAAAGGAACTTTCGCACATGTTTGGTTTCAAACGTGCATGAAGTTGTCCAAGTCCAATCTCTTTTTTAATTCAATTTATTTATAAAGTGAAAGTCTTTTAATTAGTTGTTGCGTCTAATTAAGTGCATTTTTTATGCATTAGTGATTTATATTAATCTCAACCATAGATCTCAAAGTGAGATTAGGTTTTTTGTAGATTTGGTTTCATATAAAGTATAAAGGAAAGTCAAGGTAGAGGGTAAAGACACACTTTTTTACTCCAAGAAGACTCAAGAGATCAGGGAGATATCATTTGCGTAGATTCAAAGCACAGGAGAGGAGCCAAGGTCATATAAAATTGATAGTGTTGTGCAACTATTTAGTCTAGTGAAAATATGAGGTTTACTGTAGATTTGAGTAACCAACAAACAGATCTAGCGGATCTAAGGCCCAACAAGAAGATATAGAGTAGATATGAGAAACCAACAAACATATCTAGCATTAATGAGGACCATATGACATATCTAGTGTAGATATGAGTGACCAATATATAGATCTAGCATATTTGAGTGTACAACAAGTAGATCTAGTGCAGATCTGAGTGACCAGTAGAAAAATCTAGTAGATCTAAGTGACCAACAGGTAGATCTAGCAGATCTTAGTGACCAACAGACATATCTAGTGCATATATTAATTTTTAGTAGCAAGATATAACAAATATAAGTGACCAAAAAATAGATCTAGCATAGATATGAGTGTCCGGTAGGCTGAAAACCTCAGTTTGAGGTGTCCTTGAAAGTTTTGATCATTAATGATAAACCAGTTTGAAGGATAAAAATTCTTTTGTACTTGAAAAAATATTTTACTTCCACTGTTTATATTTTCTAGCCATCTGTGTGATTGATGCATGTTTAGATTTTCATTTTTTTTCTTAAGTAAATTCGAGATCTTATTGGTTTAATAAAGAAGCATAGGAAAAAAATCACCTATGGTTTGGAAAAATTCACATTAACTTGGCATATCGCTGAAGTAGTTATCTTTTATTATAATTTTTATGATAGGTATACATTTTCTTTTGATTTGTAGTGTTTTAGGCCATTTACTTGACTTATTTAACTTGGTAGATATCATTTATTGTCTTGACACACCTCACACACAAATTTGAAATTACTTAACCACATTGTGTTTATCTTGTACCTTGATCTAGGTTGTGATATAATTGAGTGACCAAGATAGGAGGTCGTAGAATTGATTCAATCTTGCTATAGGATTCCTCGAGGTTGCTAGGGAATCCTCCCTTATGTTGGATCTTAACTCTTCACTAAAAAAAGGCAAGTAATTGCTAAGATAATAGTGGAAAATACTTCCGTATGTTACACTTGCATCTTGGGAAGGTTTTGCACAAGTTCTAGATTGGGTGATAACATTTTGGCACCACTGCTGGGGAGAATTGAGTCAATCTTCTTGGATATTTGAATTCTATGCTTCAACACTGATTTGGTGAGCTAGCATCGAATCCTTACTTAGATAGCTTACCTAACAACTCCATTGTGGGAAGAATCCCTCTACCTTAAGCACATCCTCATGAGCCTTGTCTAACAAGATCATCTCGTGACTCCAATGAGGAAATAATCCCTTTTCCCTATGCAAATTTTTAAAACCATGTGCTTGTAAGGTGAAGAAAGCTTTGTGAAAAGGCATTGAAGATTCACCTTGGCAACTCCACTCGTATGCTTTGGTAAGAAGGTGTCATCCTATTTTAAGATTTTGTACAAGGATAATTTTAAGGATGGAAATTTATATTGAAATGTAGAAACCTGGGATAATATTATTAGTCCTTAATATGAAAAATGTAAAATGTTCCGTGATACTTTTGTAAAGATATTCAAATTTCTAAGGATTTTATATAGTTTGTATAGAATTTTGGCGATTTTTAAGGTAAAATAATTGTATTCTATGGAATTTGGGAGAATCATTTTTTGAAAAAAGAGTAATTAGCGAATCTTTTTTTTGCATAAGGTTGCATACTCTCAAATGATGGAACTATCGCACAATGGGAACATCATGAAATGTTTCCTTCTCTCAATATTGAATACATTTTGGGATACCCAAATTAACTTTCACTTGATTATGAGTAATATCTTTTACGAGGAAAATCACTCTATGGCATGGGGTAAACTACAACAAACAGAAATGACTGCAAAAATCAACTCTAATCTCAAGTATGCTATATAAACAAACATGCTAGCAAGACAAGATAAAGATCCTACCTTGTCCAGATGTTCGATGAAGTCCATCGTTGAGCACTTGAATCAAAGATATACACATGCAACTTGTCCTCAACAACCAAGATACACAAGCATACGGTGATAATATATAAATTTAGCACATATAATAGCATAATCCATCAATACTCATAAAAAATATGCCCATGGAATAACAATTCAAATATTTTCAAGACATTAATTGGACGAGAAAAGAGTATTTCTATTAAAATGTATTCAACAGAAGTGTATGAATGACAAACTTTTGTGTCAACACGTTCGAAGATGAGAAACTAAGTCCCTTCCAGTTGGGCCTCCACCACTTCAATCCTCCACCAAAGGAAAGCTCATATAAGAAATACAATGAGGTTCTCCATCAAATACGAAAGAGCTTGGGGGCTGAACAATTTGTTCAGACTTAAAAGGAAAAAGGGATGCAGACTCAATATGAAGTGAATAATTTCTACAGAGTAACTTTGCTTTCAAACTTGAATTATTTTCCCCTCTTCCACAGCTTGGATATGGCCCATTTATAGCTTTCCAATGGAGCTGAAGGGTCGAGTCAGAACATTTCTAGTATATGGAAGGTCAAGGATCATAGATCTCATGACGTGACATGGAAACCCGACACCATTTTTTAATTTTGGGCACAAAACCCAATGTATGTGGGTTGTAATGGTGCAACCTACATATACGCATGTTGTATAGCTGTTAGGGTGCGTATATGTAGAAAAATACAATTTTTAGCTCGGGGAACTGCAAAAAGGGACTTCAAGTCTGCATAGGGAAATGTAAAAGGCCTTCTGAGCAAGTTGCATGGGGTGAGGAAAATCTTGCTATAACAATGACTTCCATATTTCAAAGGAGGTCTTTATTGTGTTATCTTGCATGTTTTATTATTCATGAGGTATGTTTCACACTAAAATAAAGATATGAAGAGGTTTTAATAGGACCATTTTTATTATCTTTGGGACAATAAAAAAGGGCTTGGCCCAAGAACCAGTTGTTGAAATAATGTAACTGCAAAGAGTATTCTTATTATTATTGATATATTATTTATAGGATTAATCCCCATTGTGGATTAATCATGTCGGTAATTGTATTAGGACCAAATACCCTTGTGTGGATTGGTCAACAGACAATTATAATAGGCAGAATAAGAAGTCGGCCTCAGCAGTTAATAAGAAGACCCATAAATATAATAAAGGTGGGTTTACCCACCCAGATTAAGAAGTCGGCCCTGCCAGTGAAGAGACACTTCACACTTGCCAGAACTTGTATAAATGCAGGAGGCTAGCACCTCATTTGATCACAACTCACTTGCTCAGTTTAAGGGACAAGTTTTGATCTGTTACCGGCAAAAGAGAGAGGGAGAAGAGTGGCGCATCTTTTGGAGAGGACTATCTGTATTGGTTTGAGTTATCTCTTGACATTGTATTGGCAATTTATGATAAGGAAGTTTTTGCTGGGTTTTCTTCCCTTAGAGGGTTTCCCAGGATAAATGTTGTGTCTCTTGTGAATGTTTATTTATCAATGATCTTGTTCTTATGTTTCTCTTATCTATTGAAATGAAAAGAACTATAATGTGTATTTCTCAGTGATCAGTGGAAAAGAAGAAGGTGGGTCACTCAGAAGCTGCCATGACCCACGCTATTGAAGAATCCATGCGAACTCTAGAAGATTAGCTCACATCAACTACAAGGCGCTACCATACATATGCAAAGTTGTCACAAGCTTACTAGAACTCAAGGTTGATCAAGAAGGAATATGCAATGGATGTGCACAAGGGAAGAATATAAAGAACCCTTTTCCAAAAATGGATAGCAAAGCAGAAGGAGTATTGGAACTCATTCATTCAGACGTGTGTGGCCCAATGCCATCATCCTCCATTAATGGGTATGTATAATATGTATCGTTCATTAATGATTATTATCGTAAAAGACCTAGATATATTTGAAGTGTTCAACAAGATCAATGAATTCAAAGCCTTGATAAGAGAACCCTTCTGTAAGGAAGATGAAGATACTCAGCTCAGATAATGGAGGAGAATATACCTCAAAAGAGTTCGTGAACTTATGCAAAGATGTTGGGATCAAGATCCCCAACAAAACGGTGTAGCTGAACGAAAGAACAGAACCATGCTGGAAGCTGTGAAGAACAAGATCTTCCTATGTGCTTATGGGCAGAAGCAGCAATGACAGTTGTTTATGTGCAGAACCGATTGCCCCATAGTGCACTTGTTCTCAAGACACCAGAAGAGATGTTCACTGGAAAGAAGCCAGAGGTAGGCCATCTCAAAAATATTTGGCTATCCATTGCTTATTCATATACCTAAAGAAAAGAGAAACAAGTTGGACCCTTCAGGAAAGAAGGGAATATTTGTGGGGTCTCCAAGGCCTTCAAAATCTACATACTAGATCACTGCCACATTGAGATCAGCAGGGACGTGACCATTGATGAAGAAGCGGCACTTAAGAAATCAAGAAGATGCCATCTTGAAGAAGTATATGAAGAGCAACTTGTAAATCCTAGGATTGCAGAATCAATGAGAGAGGTTCCCAGAGATGTAGAACCCGTGAGGGAAGTCGTAACTTCCCTTGATGAGGAACTTCTAGAAGACCATGATATAGTAGAAGTTCAAGAACCTCCTCAAATGACCTTCTCCCATAAAAGAAAGCCTGCTTGGGCAAGAGAGCTTATTCAAGATGGAGAGAAGTATGTTGTTCCAGAAGGAACCTCGAGATAGGTGAAAAGACCAAAGCCATTCTCTAACTATATGGCTTTGATGTGTGATCTTCTAGAAGAATAGCCTACCTGCTCTGAAGAAGCCATTTAGAGAAAAGAATGGGTAGATGCCATGACAGAGGAATACCAATCCATAATGAAGAACGAAGTATGGGAAATAGTTCCCAAATCGAAGAATAAAGATGGGGTATCCTATAGATGGCTCTTCAAAATAAAACATGCTGCTAATGGAAGTATTGAGAAGTATAAAGCAAGACTTGTCGCTCGTGGCTTTTCCTAGAAGGAAGGCATTGACTATGAAGAGACATTCGCTCCTGTATCCAAATACACTTTGATCAGAACCATTATAGCTCTTGTAGCTAAGATGAAGAGGAAGCTGCACCAGATGGACGTGAAGACAGCTTTCCTAAACAGTGTCACCAAAGAGGAAGTGTATATAGAGCAAGCTCAAGGATTTGAGATAGAAGACAGGAAGTCTCATGTCTGCAGATTGAAGAAAGCCTCATACAGATTGAAGCAAGATCCTAGAGCTTTGTATGGCCGTATAGACAGTTTCTTGATGAGCTTAGGCTTTACCAAGAGTAAAGAAGACTCAAATCTCTACTTCAAAATTATGGATAATGAGCCAGTAATATTACTGCTATATGTGGATGACTTATTCTTAACTGGAGAAGAAAAGCTCATCGCTGAATGTAAACAGAGACTTGCCACAGAATTTGAAATGAAAGATCTTGGCCTAATGCATTACTTCGTAGGTCTTGAGGTATGGCAGAGTCCAGAAAGGATCTTCCTTAACCAAGGGAAGTACACGGTCAAAATGTTAAAGAGATTCGACATGCTAGAATGCAAACCCATGAATACACCCATGGAAGCGAAGTTGAAGCTATTGGTCAATACTTCGTCGGACTTGATAGATGCCACACTGTACAGACAGATTATTGGATCACTGATGTACCTGACGAACACCAAACCAGACATTTGTTTTGCAGTGAACACCTTGAGTCAGTTTCTGGTAGAGCCCAGACATGTTCACTTAGTGGCTGCAAAACATGTGATGAGGTACCTTAAAGGTACAATGGATTATGGTCCCAACTATGATAGAGATCATGACTTCACATTGAGTGGATATACTGATACAGATTGGGCAGGAAGCATTGTAGACAGAAAAAGCACTTCCAGATGTTGCTTCAGTTTGGGATCAGCCATGATCTTGTGGCAGAGTAGGAAGCAATCTAGTATTGCTCTCAGCACAGTGGAAGCAGAGTACATTGCTGCATGTTTTGATAGCTACGAAGCTATATGGCTTCGAAAGTTACTGATTGGCCTATTTGACTTGGAGATGAGAGCAACCATGATTCTATGTGATAACCAAAGCTGCATAAAGATGACAGAGAATTCTGTATTCCATGACAGGTTGAAGCACATAGAAATCCGCTATCATTTCATCCGCAACATGGTATAGAGAGGAGCCTTGAAGCTCTAGTAGATTAGCACAGATGAAAAGGTTGCTAACGTGTTGACCAAACCTCTATCTCGTGTAAAGTTTGAACACTTTTTAGATAAGCTTGGTATAGTCCGAAAGGACCCTACCTGAAAGGGGGAGTATATATATATTTATTCCTTGCTTCTGACCTCGTTGTTTGACGTAAAGCAAGATGAGTCATTGCTTCTGACCTCGCTGTTAGACGTAAAGCATGACGTTCGTTGTTCCTTTCTTCTGACCTCACTGTTAGACGTAAAGCAATATGAGTCATTGCTTCTGACCTCATTGTTAGACATAAATCATGACGTTGTGTGTTCCTTGCTTCTGACCTCGCTATTAGATGTAAAGCAAGATAAGAAAGATGAGTCATTGCTTCTGACCTCACTGTTAGATGTAAAGCATGACGCTCTGTGTTTCTTGCTTCTGACCTCACTATTATACGTAAAGAAAGATGAGTCATTGCTTATGACCTCGCTGTTAGACGTAAAGCATGATGCTATGTATTCCTTGCTTCTGACCTCATTGTTAGACGTAAAGCAAGATGAGTCATTGCTTCTGACCTCATTGTTAGACGTAAAGCATGACGTTGTGTTTTCCTTGCTTCTAACCTCACTGTTAGACGTAAATCAAGATGAGTCATTGCTTCTGACCTCGCTGTTAGATGTAAAGCATGACATTGTGTGTTCCTTGCTTCTGACCTAGTTGTTAGATGTAAGGCAATATGATTCCTCACTTCTGACCTCATTGTTAGACGTAAAGAGAGATTTTGATGTGTTCCTTGCTTCTGACCTCATTGTTAGACATAAAGCAAGATGATGATTCCTCACTTCTGACCTCGTTGTTAGACGTAAAGCGAGATGATGTGTGATTCCTTGCTTCTGACATTGTTGTTAGATGTACAAAAATATGTGACTGACACTGAGCTACCAGCTTATCAGCTGTGACATTGAGCCAGTGTAGTACTGTGATGTGCCAGCCTAGTGTTGTGATGAGGTATCATTTTTATTGATACATATTGATGCAGATGATGATGGAATTCTTTCGAGAATGATGATGTTGCTGATGAAGAAAACTTTCAATGACTCGTAAATTTGCCAGCCAATGTTCCAATATGATATTGACAATACTGTCTTCCTGATGCCACTGATGATGCAGACCTCTCTTGCCTGATGTTGTTGAAGAATACCCTTCTTGTTAAGGGGGAGTGTTGAAATAATGTAACTGCAAAGAGTATTCTTATTATTATTGATATATTATTTATAGGATTAATCCCCATTGTGGATTAATCATGTCGATAATTGTATTAGGACCAAATCCCCTTTTGTGGATTGGTCAACAGACAATTATAATAGGCAGAATAAGAAGTCATCCCCAGCAGTTAATAAGAAGACCCAGAAATATAATAAAGGTGGGTTTACCCACCCAGATTAAGAAGTCGGCCCTGCCGGTGAAGAGACACTTCACACATGCCAGAACTTGTATAAATACAGCAGGCTAGCGCCTCATTTGATCACAACTCACTCGCTCAGTTTGAGAGACAATTTATGATATGTTACAGGCAAACGATAGAGGGAGAAGAGTGGTGCATCTTTTGGAGAGGACTATCTGTATTGGTTTGAGTTATCTCTTGACATTGTATTGGCAATTTATGATAAGGAAGTTTTTGTTGGGTTTTCTTCCCTTAGAGGGTTTCCCAGGATAAATGTTGTGTCTCTTGTGAATGTGTATTTCTCAGTGATGTTGTTCTTATGTTTCTCTTATCTATTGAAATGCAAAGAACTATAATAATAGCATAAACATTAACACCAGCGTGATCCAAAAATTATACCTTCCATCAGGATTTTCCTTAAAAAAATCATCAAACTATAGGATTTCATCCTATTAATTGCAGACGTTGGTTCAATTCTGATAGAAACTTCACAAAAGCATAATATTCTTTACCTCTTGGAAGAACATGATAAAGAACCCCTAGAGGTAGAAAGAATTAATTAAGACAGTTACCAAGAGCAAGAAGAAAAGGCCCTAGTACTTAAGGACATTAGTGCACCATCATTGATTGTAGTCTATCTAGTCTAAGGTATTTATATAGAGGGGTGAGAGAGGGTGGTATTTACAGGTTACTTTCTGATCCAATGGCACTTTACCTTACGATAAGAGGTTGGAATATATTTGTATCTTTGATGAGGCATGATTTCATGGAGAAATGTTTAAAACCTATTGTAGAATAAAAAAATGATTCCAATCTTGTAGTTGATGGGAGTGTTGTAGATTATATGGATAGGGTTGCTAGATTCTCTCAGACAAAAGGAGTTGACCTGAATGATACTCTTTCTTCAATATTCTCTAAGAAAGAGATATTTTACCTAAATTAGGTTGATGCATCAGTTTCTATAGGTTTTGGGGAGCATGAACGAGTTACCCATGATCACATTTTGTTGATAACCTTGTGTGGGTTGTTACCTATGCCACAAGCTTGGTATTTCAAGATGGGTAAGAATTGTGTATATTTCCATCTTTGATATTTTGATACATGTGATTCCTTTTTCTTGGTCTTGTATTGAGATGTGATTATTGTTACCCCCTCTCACCTAGGGGTAACTAGAGGAGATCATTCTTCATGATCCACATTGTAGGCAGTGTTCCAAGAGATGATGACCAACATTCTCCACAGATAGTAGCCCCTAAAATTCCTCTTCCTTATCATTTCTCATCTCATTCACTTGATCACCAGGCTCATCTGATGATGGTGGTCCAACACACATGAGGCACATTAGAAATTGTTTCATTCAAAGTGTAATATTTAATGTATTGGGCATTTAGGTAAGGACCATGGGTTGAAGTCAAATAATTAATCATGATGCTTGGAAGTTATGATTTTTTCCTTGTTTCACCTTGGTGGCCATTATATGTACTCTAGTCAAGTGTTGTCACTCTCAGGGAAAAGGTGTACTATTTGGAGGCCTTGATAGGAGTAATGTACCTATACATCTTCCATACTTAACACTTTCCATATATATTCTTTATGTTGTCCTATATTTTGGGAATGGTTATTACATGTATCCCAAAAATCTCTATATTCCATTCTCCTATGAGAAAAAGGGGATTGAATTCTCGAGGTTCATGTAATTGGTAAAAAGAATGGAAAGAGAATGTTATAAATTCAAAATGAAAAAGAAATAAAAGGATATAAATGATAAATCAAAAGCCAAGATATCTTTCACTCTACCCCCTCACTATGAGGCCATCAATTTCCAAGTCCTAATGCACTAAATGTGTATCTAAATAAAGGGATTAATTGAATCCCAATGTAATAAATGCATAAACCTAAAAAGGGTCTTACAAAGAAAAAAAAATGAATATCAAAAGGCAAAATAGAGGTGGAAAGAAAGAGTGTCAAGGAAAGGGTAACTCAATGTGCCAAGTGCTCCCTCTAAAAGGGTGTTCATGGAGATGAAAATAACATGTGACCTTGCATGTCAATGATACCATGACCATGAAGTAAACCTTATGTCATACCATTCACTCATACTTATACTTTGATGGATTTCTTGGGAAATACACCTCTACTTTAGCATTGACATACCTAATAGAGTTCGATGATGGTCCTCCCATACCTAAACTTGGAAAATTGTATAAGGTCATAATCTAGTGTGAAGTTTGAAGAAGATACCTAATGTGAATTACTTACGTGTCTATTGTATTAAATTGTGACTCACTTTTTGTGATTCTAATGACTCTTGTACCCATTATGGTTTGTCTCACTTGATTCACTAAGCCTTTGGTTGATGACGATGCACCCCTTGAGATGGCCCTTTTGAGGGCATTGATGATGCTTCCCCTTCACTTCATGGAGAAATTTGAAGCCTTGATGATGAGTGTTGGGTTACATGATGACTTGGAATACCTCTTGGCATCCCTCACCATCTTCTGGACCTAGGACGTTGCACTTTTAATTTAGGACATTGCATATGGAGCTTGACATGTCACCTTGAGCCATAGATGACATCATGCACCCTTTGACAATGTTAGTGCTTGATTGGATGGAATTTCCCTTGATGATGATGGTACACCTATTTGGACAAGTTATGGAGCCCTTTTTATTGATGGCATCATGCTTAAAGGCTAGGAAATTTTACATGTAGAGGATGTTGTCACCCTTGAGGATGATGCACACATGTTTGATCCAACCTAACACTTGTGATGATAAGTTGGCACCTTGTGGATGAGGCGATATGAATTTCTTGAAGAGGAGGCATGACCTTTGATGATACCTTGCACCTTTTGGGGAGAGACATTACTTTTGGAGACTTGTGTACCCCATTAGAGGATGATGTCACCTTTTTGGAGCTTCCTACACCCACACATGTGGCTTTTTAGGAGGAGGTTTTCATGTTTTAGCATTGTATCTTTATTTTGGAGGAATTTTGGGGGTCAACCTAAGACCAATCCACCTTGTATCATGGATTTTCATGTTTTAGGGGCCTCTTAGAGAGATGGATTACTTAGTTTCCTTAGATATATAGAAGGAGTGCTACCTCATTGTAAATCATAACAACTTGTGGAGGATTATCACTACTTGTTTGTTCTATATTTCTCTTTCACTATGGATGATTTATGTGCCTTATTTGGGAGGTGATTATTTGGATGATTTTCAAGTTCTGATGGATGATTTCATGGTTAGGGTTTCATGGATGATCATTGATTTACCTAGTAAGTGCTCTTTCTAAGTCTTTGTTGGTTTATTTCTTGAATGTATCAATTGCTAACGTGTTTATCAAAGTGGTTATAGTGCATGATACCTTTTATTTCTCTTGAGTAAACCTTATATTTAAACCCTAGGAGAGTTTGTAGTGGACTACCTTCCCTTGTTATCATTTTTTAAAACTTGTTTAAGGATACATGGCAATTTTCTAGGGTTTGTACTATACTACCCTAGTTGTTTTCATATAGGATAGAGTTCTACGGTTTGTAGTGGACTACCCTAGGGTTTTATCCAAAATCCATCTTTAAGATTTTCAAGAGGTATAAAATGATTTCTAGAGTTTGTAGTGGACCGCCCTAGCCTTCGTTCTATTGGGTAATCCTTAAGATTTGTAGTGGACTACTTTAAGGTTTATTTAAAGATTTCCTTTGTCTTCCAAGAAAGTTCATAATCGACTCCATATGCCCAAGAGGATAAAACAACACTAGTATTTCTCCCTTGTAGTGATTCTAAACACTAATTTCACCTCTCCTTTGTTGTATTCAAGTTAGATTAGGGTTCTATGCATTTTTCCTTCAATTTTCAGCCATCTTCTAGCTTGACGTCTAGGGTTTATTGGCATCTTTCACCCTAAAGTGAATCTTGTCATAATTTATTACATTGTTGTTGTAATTTTCAGCCCTCAAAGCTTGATGTATTGCATCTTTAGGGTTTTTTTGTGCCATTTACATTTCAACAATTGATTGTCTATTAAACCCTAGTTTAATTGATGATTTTCAGCCCTAGTTTATTGCATTCTTACTTGTTTTATTTATGTTGTTGTAACTTGATATATTGTTGTAGATAATCATAATTAACACATGTTTTATAATAGCCATAGTTTTTCTCTTTATTTTTAGTATCGTTGACATCTCTTTGACTTATTTTGACTTTGTAAACATCATTAATTTTCCAAGATACTTCACATATACAAATTTGGAAATTGCTTCATTTAACAACCTTGTACTTACCTTGATTACTTAATTTAGTTGTGGTATGTTTGAGTAACCAATAAAGGAGGTTTTGTTCCAAGATCCATTCTTTCTATAAGATTTCCTGAGGTTTCTAGGGAAGCCTCCCTTGTGTTGGATCCATCCTTCACTAAAACGAGAGAAGTGTTTGATAAGATGACAGTGCGTTGGAGTAGGATATTTTGGATAAGTTTTGGGAAATGCACAGGAATGAATCACACGACATTTTGGCTAAGGAGAAAAATGTGCACAAAGAAGTTGGAATATTTTTGGGAGCACGTGCACAAAAGGCAGAAAGTAGTTAGGATTTTTGGGACATTATGTCCACTTTATAATCATTTTGTAACAGGCTTAGCCCTATAGTAAAGCTATAAATTGTAATGGGTTTTTTGGGTAGTGGAACCTTTTTTGAGTAGTTCAAAAGAAGAGTTCGACGAGTATTGGGAAGCTTTGGGGAGCTAGTGTGCATTGTATGCCTGAACGATTATGGCATGTGGAGGTAAAATTGATATACATGTTATGAGCGCAATGCGCACCTGATCTAAGAATTGAAGTTTATTAATGAATGAATAGGAAGCCAACTGTTGTGGACATAGCCCAGTTTGGGCTGAACCACGTTAAACCTTGTGTCTTGATGTGTTGATTTTGTGTGTTGCATGATTAGTATAGATATGCTTATTGTCTTTGCGCAATGATGATGAATGTTTAGTATTATGAATATGTCATTGATATATGTTTCACACTTAAGGTAAAGATGAATGTTAAGTAAGGTAATGTCATGAATAAAGTATATTGCATGATAATTGAATGTTGAGTGATGGAAACTACACACATGAACAATGCATAGTATGGTCATGTTGAATGCCTCACTTCCCCTCATCACTGCAGAAACTTGATGCCTGTAGCCCCTGTAGATGTTGTTGGCAAATGTTTAACAAGTAGCGTATGCTTGTCATTGATGGAAAGTACAACAGTGGAGATGGCAGGATAAGAAGGATAAAATCCCTTGGGGATTCGGATGTGAAAGCTCAGGAGGAACAGCATTGAGGAAAACGTGCGCAGCAAAGCTCAAGATACAGGAGTCTGCAGAGGAGAAGGAAGACAGAGATCCACAGTCGTTGGATCCCATCCAAAATTCCTGACAGCATGAGGGCCGTTAGATCTGAATAAAAACAAGAAGAGCGCATGCTGAAGAGAAGAATAGATCTCAGGCATTAGATCTGAGCGCAGGATCCGACCACCGTTGGATCGAGGAGAACCCGCACGTTCTTTAAAGTGAAAGGAGAAAATGGGCTCACAAAATCCCGAAAGCAGGAGGATCATCCATCTCAAGGGGTTATGTGGACCGTTGATGTAACTCCATATCGGAGTTTCGCGACTCACGACATGGAGAGGCAAGAAACATAACTATCAAAATCGTGATATACAAAATCGCGATTTAATCGTAGACGTCAAATCAAAGTTTTGTTCTGGACCATTGATCCAGCTTCATCTCATAGTTTTGCGACTCGCGACTTGGAGAGGTGAGATGATTCATCTCCAGATTCACGAGATCCGAGATAGCGAGTTAATCATGGATCGTTGGATCAAGAGGACACGTGGCGAAAGATCGTTATGTCGCTGACTGGAAAGTCAAAGGAATCGTGAGATGCGAGTTCACGATGAGATCTGCACCGTAGAATCATCGAGATCATGGACCGTTGATCTCAGATCCATCTCGGAGTTTCACAGATCATGACTTGAAGATGTGAGACGATTCATCTCCAGATTCACGAGATGTGAGATAGCGAGTTAATCGTGGACCATTGGATCAAGAGGACACGTGGCAAAAGATCGTCATGTCGCTGACTGGAAAGTCAAAGAAATTGCAAGATGCGAGTTCACGATGAGATCTGGACCATAGAATCATCGAGATCATGGACCGTTGATCTCAGCTCCATCTCGGAGTCTTGCCTATCGCGACTTGGAGTGACGAAAATCTCCATCTTAGGATCAGCGAGATGCGAGATCACGAAATGATCCTGACCGTCAATACATCAAAAGATGTGGACCATTGATCTAAGCTCCACCTCTCAGTCTCGCCTATCGCGACTTGGAGTGACGAAAATATTCATCTTAGGATCAGTGAGATGTGATATCATGAAATGATCCTGACCGTCAATACATCAAAAGATGTGGACCGTTGATCTGAAATCCATCTCTGAGTCTCGCCTATCGCAACTTGGAGTGACAAGAAACTCCAGCGAAGAAACAGCGAGATGCGAGATCACGCTAAGATCCTGACCGTCAATACACCAAAAGATGTGGACTGTTGATCTGAGCTCCATCTCGGAGTCTCGCCTATCGCGACTTGGAGTAACGAAAATCTTCAATGAAGGAACAGCGAAATTCAAGATCACGATGAGATCAGGACCATTGATTCACCAAGATCATGAACCGTCGATCAGGGTCGATGAAGATCAAGAGTTTGACTGTCTCAGAGAAAACGAAGAGTCTTAAACTGCCAGAGAGATTGAGGAATCTCATTATAACATGCGGTGATGCTGGACACGTGGGGAAAACCACCAAAGAAGCTGAAGAGTCACGATGATAATCAAACAGAGCACTCGAGAGGTGGAGGATAACGGTGCAGAGTCAGCATGTGGATGCATTGTGAACACTACATGCAGAAGGTGCACAGAAGCTATAAATACACGATACAAAGAAGAGATGGGGTTGTTGTTTCTATTGGAGGTTGTTGTGAGTGTTGTTGGTAAAGGTGATTCAGGTGTGAAGAAGGAGGAGAGTGCAGCAGCTGAATAGTACAAAAGAGGAACTGTGCAGAGAATGGAAATGGCGCACAGAGCATAAAAAGCAGAAGACCAGACAGCGCAAGTGATGTGAGAAGAAAGGCAATGAGGCAGACAGAGCAACGAAATGCAGCAGAACAGTGATAAGTCGGGTAAGCCATTGTTGATCATTATATCACTGTAATAAGTTTCAGAAGCAAAGATTTATATTTCAGGGTGGTTGGGAGGTGCTAGGGTGGACTATTGTCCTCAGAGGTTCAAGTGGGTGCTTGAACACAGG
>JASDQU010100356.1:600666-636963 GCA_032191745.1 Picea mariana
TTTTTTTGGTTTATTACCTCTGAACCTAGGGTCTTCCCACTACATGCCAAGAAATGGTTCCATTGTCAGGATCAGGATATTTAATTGAGGGGAATGTTTTGGAGGCTGACTAAGAAGGAGATCACAAAATGGATATAAAGGAAGGAACATGAATACATCAATCACTCCATCACCATAAAACCTCCTCAAGCATGACGTCAACCCTCAAAAGATGACGTTTTTCCTCTCCTAGGAAAATCATCTGGGTGCTAGTGGTTGGATACTATCCTTCATGATGTCTAGTAAGCCTCCAAAGAAATATCTATGTGATTCGGTGTGTGGGCCTACCACATCCAACCTATGGGCTCCTTTTCCCATCGAATCCTAAGCTAGGATTGTTCTCCCAAAATTGGCCACCAAGCAAGGTATTGCAAAAGAAAAGGGTACACCATCCATAGATCTCAATTCAAAGATATCATGATAAGTGTAAACCACATCTAATAAGAAAGGAACCTAAACATGTGCATCAAAACTACCTCATAAAATAAAACAAAAGCTCAAAAGCCTATACAATTAAATAAGTTGAAGTATGGGAGGGGTGTCATAAAGATCATATTGTGTAGACGAAGACCCTCAGGTAGGGGATGCTCCCAAGGATGGCCTTTCAAGGTTATGTAGTGGATGATGAGGTGGAAGGGGTTCAGAATTCATAGGCCAATGAGTTTCATGACATAGAAGGGCTCGTATTATCTCATTCATGGGTGCCTTTGTAGAGGGTGTGTGGCACCTTCATTTGTGAATAAAATTTTCCAAGTCCATATTCTTGCGATTCATTATTTCTTTCATGTTTTAAGGAACACTTTGAAGGCCACTATCTCGATGTGGTGTCCAGATAATGACAATGTCATTAAACAATACGTTGTGAAAATGAGAAGGCGGGCTCATGATGATACCACTTTTCTCTTAGTTGTGCAACCAAGAGCCACTACCCTACCTTGGTGACGAGATGATGTTAATGTCATACAGCTAAATACCCATGATCATGATCGGTTGTCTCATGATGAGACCTCCCATGATCCAACTAAACCCCTAAGCATTCATTATCATTCAATTTTGTAGGTCCCCCTTTTATTACAGAGAAGTGTTTCATTACTTTCTAGGGGATCCCTGGGCAAAGCATCTGGAAGGTTAATATCTAAGATTTTATATTTTTAGCCAACAACAATCCCTCTGGGCCTTCAACCCCTTATTCCCATGAAATGAGGTACATTCCCTTCTTGAGTCACTAAATTCAAAGGGCCTATAAGAGGGAAACATGATGGAAATTTGATGAGCAGAAAGTGGTATGTATGGTCAGGAATGGTACGATAATGCCTCAAGGGACCCCTAGTTGCAAACCTTCCCCAAAGGTTGGTCGCTCACTAGGAAATATATGACACTCACCAAGGTGAAAAAGGGTCAAAATCATAATGTCGAAGAAAATGTTCTATAATCAAAAGTAGCTTAAATACAACATGCTTGAATGCCTTAAATATTTGGGTGATTACCTACCACAATACCTGACTTGTACCGCATGGAGCAAGACACGTCTCCCTTCCAAAAGTCGTCTAGTGTGGTGGATATGCCGACAATGGATCAGAATGTGGTGATAGTGTGGGATTATGTATGTGCAAGTGGACACTGCTAGTCATGTTGTCTCTCGACACTCCAAATCTGCAACCTGACGGCCTCGAGACATCATCTCCTTAGTTATCCCACAAATTGGGGCTAACATCTGACTCCTACTTAGGGACATGAGATCATCGTAGAGTGCATGAGAACCACAACATCTCCTGGTATACCTATTCCTAAACCGAAATAGAAAACCGTAAAATCTAGGGTACTTCTATCACCCTTCATCCATATATATATCAAAACCCAAATGAAAACTAATCTAGAAAATAAAATTTTAGCATTTTTTCAAAAATTTCTAAACTAAGCATGAAATTAATATGCAAGTAGAGAAAAATGAAATATGAAATGAAACTAATATGAGCAATCAAGATGCAAATGTAAGGAAATAAAGATGATCTACCTACTTACATGGGGCCTTGGGGCCCTAAAGATCAGGTGATGGGTGATGTTAGGTGAAGTCATACAACCAATGCAACCAATTGATCATCTCATTAAAGTATATTCCCATGTGCTTAATAATGTAATACAATAAAGATAAGTCAAGAACATAATAATCATGAGTATAAATACACATATAATCGATCATGAAATAAAACTCATGGAGACGGGTGGGATGGAGGAAATCCTGTTGAAAAGAGAAACCATCATCCCGATCATCCTGCCTAAAAGTGTATCCACAAGCTTGATCAATCCATCTCTAGAGAGGGATACCACATGTAGATGACGATTCATCTTCATCTTTACTCAGAAAATTACTTCTCCCTGAAGGCTAAGAAAGGATAATAGGTCCAGAGAACACCTGTGTGTTTCCCATATAAGGGGAAATGGGGTAAGCCACAACGTTATGTTTAGAGAAAAACTCCTCCCTTGGACTTAGGAAATGTCACTTTTTTGTCTGCAAATATTCGCCCAAAATCTCAATATGAATGTACTTCCAATTGGTAGTGTGGACCTTGGATTGCTTTGGGCTAGTCACAACTTGGTGTCTATCAAAACCCGAGCACAATGGTTGAAAATACTTATAGAACAAATTTGCATCCTCAAAAGTGTATGTCTCAAAAATGTGAAAAGGGAGCGTCCCTTGGGTGGATTCGCAAGGAAATCTAGGGAAGAGGCTTTGGGATAGCTTTCCAAAGTGTCATTAGGGCTCATAAGAGGATTCAAAATCCTCCCCAACAATGGTGCCAAAATGTTATTGAACACGTTGTAGGTTGGGTAAATCTCAACCAAACTAACAATTGGTGACAACTTAGAGAGAACCTACCCATTGTCACCTTAGGTAGGTGTTCACGTCCCTTTAGAGGTGAGGTAGTCACCTCAAGGGGGGAATTTTGATGACGTAAGGAGCATTGAGATGGAAAAATTGATGTATGAATGGATTCTCTTATAGTTCAAGTTTCTATATGGAAAAGGAATCTTGGAAATGATTCTTGAGGGTTGCTTAAGATTGTCAATGCTTTGAGTGACCTGCCAAGAAAGAATACCTGCCTGAGACACAAGGAAAACAAGTATATGATGCAATATGTTAGGTGGACAAGCCAGTTAAGATTGTTGTCCCTAGTTGAAGAAAACATCAATGATATATATCAACATGTAAAATATAATAAATGTTAAAAGTCTAGTTGACTAAGCAAGAGACAAGCTAGTAAAGACTAGTTCAACTCAAGAATGAAAGAGCAAGACTTTAGCATAAAAGTAAGGCTGCAACAAAAATCTTGCTGTAGTGATATTTATTAGACTTATGGCTGTATAAAAACAAGCCTTATAACAGAAAAATCATCCAATGAAAGTCTCCTCAAACTAACATGTGTGCCTAGGTTAGTAGTTTATTAGGGAAAAGTCTTAGCAAGTCTCTAGGCTTAGTTTAGGAGTTATCTAGGGTTAAAGGGTTAGATTTTTGCAGCTGTAATGGCTATAGATTAGTTTTATTACAACAATAAGTTTTAGTGGGCGAAAGAGGATGCCTCAATGAGGCAAAATCGCCTAGGGATTTAATAACAATATCCAAGTGAAAGAACTTCAAAACTTCAACTTTTCATGTTTACCAATGCAACAACTAGTGCCTTTGATTAATGGGTTAATGGGGTCAAAAGTAAAGAGCTAGAGATACTACCTCCTTGTGGGTATAAATCCTCTTACTCCCCAAGGAAAGTAACTTATCTAGGGTTTTAAAATAAGGGGTGTATATCCTTATACTTCCTTAGAAAACCCTTGCAAACAATAATTCTATGCTTTAAAATTATGGTGGAGCTAAAGTAGGGGTGTAAGAACTTATACTCCCTACCTAGCCTTAGAAACAATCAACCGTGAGCTTGAATTACAAATGATAGCAACAAGTAAAATGTCTTACCAATCCAAATAACAACAATATAAACCATAAGATGCCAAGATAAACCACCACAATATCTAGAAAAGACCTCCAAGAGCTAGCGCATAATCATCATGTACTCGATAACCAAAGAAAGCACCATACCATAGCAAGAGAGAACATAAAGCTTCAAGGTAGAGAAAATTTCAATCCTTAGCTCTTCACAATGGGAGAGTTATGATCAAAATGAGATTTCATGATCTCTATTTAAACAAAATGTCTATCATAAAGTTTTTCCACTTAAAAAAGGTAAAACATAATATAAGGGGTCCACAACCCTTATCTTACCCCTTGCATCAAAATAATATTAAACATTTCATCTTAAAATTCACTTTTACACAGAATAAAACCCTAGAACAAGATGAAGTCACCCCTTTAGGGGACGTTTTATCACTTGAGCAAGTCGTTGGAGAAGATGTGGAAGTTGTTGGGGCTCCTTGAGCCTCCTCATCATGGGATAAGCCTTATCCATGCCTCATCTGATGAAAATATGCCAAGTGTCAATGTGACATAACTCCATCGCCATAAACCCCCTCGAGAACAATGTCAACCCTCAAAAGATGATGTTTTGC
Organism: Picea mariana; assembly: GCA_032191745.1. Lineage (NCBI taxonomy): Eukaryota > Viridiplantae > Streptophyta > Pinopsida > Pinales > Pinaceae > Picea > Picea mariana. Next base: position 605,260 of record JASDQU010100356.1, read on the forward strand.
CTCTCCTAGGAAAATTGTTTGGGTGTTAGGGGCTTGATAAGATCCTTCATGATGTAAAGTAAGCCTCCAAAGGAATCTCTCTATGATCTGGTGTGCGGGTATACCAAATCCAACCTGTGGGATCCTTGCCCCATGGAATCCCAAGCTAGGCTTGTTCTCCCAAAGCTGGCCACAAAGAAAGGTCCTATAAAACAAAAGGGTACGCCCTCCAAAGATCTCAAGTGAAAGATATCATGACACGTGTAAACCATATCTAATAATCAAGGAACCTAAACGTGTACATCAAAACTACCTCATCAAATTAAACAAAATCTCAAAACCCCATACAATTGACCAAGTTTAAGTATGGGAGGGGTATCATAAAGATCCTATTAAGTAGACCAAGACCCTCAAGAAGGGGATGCTCCCAAGGATGACCTTTAAAGGTTATGTAGTGGATGATGGCGTGGAAAGGGTTCAAACTTCATAGGCCGATGATTTCCATGACATACAAGGGCTCATATTATCTCATTCATGGGTGCGTTTGTAGAGGGTGTGTGGCACCTTCATTTGTGATGCACTTTTTCCAAGCCCATCTTCTTTACATTCATTATTTATTTCATGTTTTAAGGAATGAGTTGAAGTCCAATATCCTGGCGTGGTGTCTAGATAATGACATTGTCATTCACAAATACCTCATGGAAATGAGAAGGCTAACTCATGATGAGACCCCCTTTCACTCAGTTGTACGACCGAGTGCCACTACCCTGGCTTGGTCATGAGATGATTCTAATGTCATACCGCTAAATACCCATGATCATGATAGGTTGGCTCGTGATGAGACCTCCCATCCTGCAACTAACCTCCTAAGCATTTACTATCATTCAATTTTGTAGGTCCCCATTTTCTTATAGAGAATCATTTCATTTCTTTCTCGGGGATCCCTGGGTGAAGCATCTAGAAGGTTAATATCTAGGATTTTATTTTTTTAGCCAACAAGAATACCTATGGGCCTTCAGCCCCTTCTTCCCATGAAATGAGGTACATGCCCTTCTTGGATCACTAAATTCAAAGGTTCTAGAAGAGGGAAACATGATGGAAATGTGATTAGTGGATAGTGGTATGTATGGTCCGGAATGGTACAATAACCCCTCAAGGGACCCCTAGTTTCAAACCTTCCCCAAAGGTTGGACACTCACTAGGAAATCTATGACACTGACCAAGGTGAAATAGGGTCAAAATCAAAATGTCCAAGCATGTGTTCTATAATCAAAAGTAGCTTAAATACAACATGCTTTAATGCCTTAAATATTAGGGTGATTACCTACCACAATACTTGACTTGTACCACATGGAGAAAGACCCATTTGCCTTCCAGAAGTTGGCTTGTGTGGTGGATGTGCTCACAATGGATCAGAATTTGTTGATAGAGTGGGATTTTGTATGTGCAAGTGGACACTACTAGTCATGTGGTCTCTCGACACTCCATATCTGCAACCTAAGGGCCTCAATACATCATATCGTTAGTTATCCCACAAAATGGGGATACCAATCATCAAGAATAATATTTTTGCAGCAGAAGACTGGATGGAAACATAATCTTTGTATAGTATACCCAAATTTTCTGCAACGGTAGAGGAGATATTGACTTGTTACAATGTGGTCGAAGAAGACCAAGAAAATGAATACCCCAAGTACTTTTAGATACCTGAGACTGAAGGGGAGTGCGCAGTCAAATGACCAGAACTTGAATCCATGATATACGCCAATATTTTGATTACACACAAAGTAAATATTGGTACAGAAGACATGCATAAGTTCTTTAATATAGGAGACTACTAGAGAAATGAGACAGTTGACAATATTGTCGACCTACTACACGAGTATCAGGACTTGTTCCCGACTACTTTCTTAGAGATGAAGGGCATTGCTGGAGATTTAGGAAAAATGAGGATTCCACTGAAACCGAATGCCAATCCTGCGTGACAGAGACCATACAGAATGAATTTGAAATACAAGAAGAAAGTAAAAGAAAACATAAACAGAATGTTATAAACCGACATTATAGAGCCTATTGAAGAATCAGAGTGGATTAACCCAATGTTAGTTCAAGATAAGAAGACATGAGGAATCAGGATATGTGTCGACCTAAGGAAGTTAAATGATGCATGTTTACACGATCCATTCCCTACCGCATTTACAAAAGAAGTATTAGAGAATGTCGGGAGTCATGAGGCTTATTCTTTCATGGGAGGATTATTCTTTCATGGATGGATTCTCAGGATACCACTAGATTAGGATTGCACATGAAGAAAGACACGAGATTTCCTTTGAGATAGAATGGGGTCGTTACCAGTACAAAATGATGTCATTTGGGTTGAAGAATGTGTCTTCCATATTCTCTAGAGTACTGGTAATTTTGCACTTAATGTTAGATAAGTGTGTCCAATACCATATCTCATTGAATTTAAAGAAATGCATCTTTTGTGCACCTTTTGGAATTTTGTTGGTCCATGTGGTGTGTAAACAGGGATTGTTAATGGACCCTGTAAAGATAGCTGTGATTTTTTATTTTCTACCACCAAATTCAGTGTGACAGTTGAGAGCTACGTTGGGTCATACTGGATATTATATAAAGTTTATTAAAGGATATGCGCAGATTAAAACCCCTATGAAGAAGTTGTTGAAAAAGGAAGTTAAATTTTAGTGGAATGAGGAATTCCAGCAGGGCCTAGACACATTAAAGTAGAAGATAGTCATTGTGCCTATTTTATTTTTTCCTAATTGGAGCAAATAATTTCATGTACATGTGGATGCATCATATATATCCTTAGGAGGAGTCTTAGCTCAACCAGGAGAAGGGGAGATAGATCATCCAAATTCCTTTGCAAGAAGGAAGTTATCATCCACAGAGAAGAATTATAATACGACAAAATGAGAAGGTTTGGAAATGTTGTACACTTTGTAGAAGTTTAGACTTTACTTGCTTGGATCCCACTTCAAGATGTATACATACCATTATGCACCGAGATACCTAGTGAACAAGCCAGTGTTGGGGGGGAGGATATGAAGATGGTTATTTTTGTTCCAAGAATATGACTTTGAGGTCATTGTGAAACTAGGGAAATTCAATTCAGGACCAGATCACTTATGGTGCATACTATCACGAGAGGATGTAGGGAATCTAGATGACCGTTTACCAAATGCACACCTATTTGCAATCCATATGGTGGATGACTATTTTTTCATGCTTAGTCAATTTCTTAAGCACATGCGTAGCTCCCTCAAATTTTATAGTGGCACAGAAGAAGAGACTAGTAGTAAAGGTAGAAGACTACCAACTGAGAGCATAGAACCTATATAAGTTAGGTGTATACGGTATTCTATGACATTGTGTATTATAACATGAAAGAAACATGATACTGTCAGAGGCCCATGAAGGGGTTGCAGGAAGTCACTATGCAGACAAGGAAACAACCCAAAAGATATTATGTGTAGGTCTATGGTGTCCTACTTTGCACAAATATGCCAAGGAATTTTGTCAAAGTTGTGATGTTTGTCAAAGAATTGGGAATCTTTCTAGGAGAGATGAGATGCCATTAGTACCCCAAGTAATTCTACAAGCATTTTAAAAATGGGAAGTGCACTTTGTTGGATCAACTAATACACCAACTAAGAGGTCAAGAGCTCGATACGTAATTACTAGGACATACTACTTAACCAAATGGTCTGAACGAGAGCCATTCAAAGACATCAGCGCGAAGAGAGTTGCACAATTTTTGTTTGAAAATGTAGTTACAAGGTTTGGATGCCAAGGATACTTATGAGGGATCAGGGAACTCACTTTCTGAACATAATGATTGTTTCATTGACAGAGGAGTTCCAAATTCATCATCAGAAAAGCACACCATACCATCATCAGGCAAATGGCACAGTAGAATCCTTTAATAAGATCTTGTAGCATGAGATGACAAAGGTATCTAATGTAAGTAGGGATGTCTGGGACTTGAATATTCCATCATTGTTATGAGAATACATGAATACGAGCTAGAAGGTGATATGTCACACTCCATTTAGATTGATATATGGACAAGAGGTTGTTATGCCGATGGAATTTATAGTACCAAGCATGTGCATTGTTGCATTGACAGAACTTACAGAGGCATGCGTAGTAGAAAAGAGACTGTCATACCTTATGTATTTATAAGAAGATCATTTTTTTGTAGGTTTCCATCAACAAGTACATAATCACACGAGAAATATTGGCATGATAGACACATCAACAAGAAGAAATTTTGAAAGGGAGACTTAGTGTTACTCTATGACAATAAGTTTCTACAGCACCCAGGGAATTTCTAGATGCATTGGCCAGGACCTTATGTGATCATATTTATGATAGATGTGGGTGTTTTTAAGTTAGATAAACTTAATGGAGAAGATGTAGAAGGATTGGTTAACGATAGTTGACTGAAACTGTACAGGGACAGTCGGGCTTCCACGCACTATTCTATGTGCACAATTTGTGTACCATAGAAATTGTACTATAAAGTAGCATAGATAAGAAGAAAAGTAGAAAAAGAAATAAAAGAGTTAGAAATAAAAGATAGAAGGTTGAAAGGAAGAATAAAAGTATTAGTTCAAACAGTTCAACCAGAGAATGTCACAAGTCACAAGGAAGTACAAAATGTCACATAGATGCAGTGAACAAGGAGGACGTGTGTGCAAGAAGGAAGAAGGATTGTGACAGAGACGTATGAAGAAAGTGGGAAAATAATTTAATTCAATCCATGACAGGACATGCATTAAAGGACGAACATGACAACAAAGTAGCGGCATCGCGTAGTCATAAATACAAATCGACAAGAGGATTTTGATAGACTGGAAGATATAACGCAGGATTCGTCGGAGGATATGTAGTTAATGAAACATTAAGGCATGTAATGAATTTTAAGGAAAGTGGATTAGACTATAAGTTTAGGTGCGAATGGGTTTAGAAACAGTTGGTGACAGGTGATTAAGGAAGTTGAAGAACCAACAGAAAGAATTTATTGTCAATTGTGTTTTCGTAGAGGGCGGTGTGAGTAGACAGTCGAGAAAATACAGACAACCGAGCAAATATAGACAAAACAAAAGCAGTGAGTTGTAGAGAAAATTTGCATAGGACTATGGCACCAACCAAAGTAGCAGTGGCATCAACATCAACATCGAAGAAACAATGTATTATGTCATCGGTAGTAATGGTGTATGAAGAAAATATAAGAGCGTCATTGTTAGAGCCGAATCTGAGAAATTTTCCAAGGGATTATGTACCACCAAGAAACCCATCAATAAAGTTGGTACACCTACAGAAGGAAGCAAAGTATCTTCTCGTGGAGCCAAAATTTCCACCGAGAGTAATAGTCGAAGGAGACATGTTAGGTGCAGTGTCGATTCTGAGGTTTGTGGATCATGAATTTTCAGACGAGAAGAAGTTCCCAAACTTAGCCTCAAGAAAATATTTGAGGACATTCATTGATATAGAGACGATGTTTATTAGAGTTGAGCCACAGACATGGGAAACAAGATTGGAGAAATCAAGAATCATGAACTTGCTACAAATCCCACATGTTGGTAGGAGCAATGAGATAAATTCCTGCATGAATATGCTGCTAAGTTACGTCCACAAAAAATATTTATCAATGGACATACAAGTGTCCATCGATTTAGAGCTTATCATGTGGATAATAGGGTTGTTGATGATAGGGAAGGACCCAATGCTACTATTTTTAGACAATTCTAATGAAAAGGCGTTGTTAGAGAGGCTAAGGGAGAAGTTTGGGATGTTCAGAGAAATGTGCAGAATCAATGTAGCAAATATCAATGATGATTGGTCAAGTTTGCAATTCATGTATTAGCTTGAAAATTGTTGAGAAAGTGTCACAGAGATCAAGTTCCTGCAGGAGTGATAGCAGCGGTAGAGAAGTGTGTTGAAGGCATACAGATGAGATGTGTGACGTTCCTAGTCAACTAGTTCTAGATAGAATGCAGTCAGAGAAACAAAACCTGGAATTACAAGACATAGATGACGATGAAGAAGAAGGAGAAGAACATGAAAAAGGAAATGGTGAAGGAGGAACAACACAGAAGATAGTCCCATGCACGGGATAGAAGAGAAAAGAAGTAGATACGAGGACAATAGTCCCACAACAAAAGAAAAGGAAAGCTACAAAATAAACAACTGTGAAAGCCCTTACAAAACATGAATTGGAAAGGATTGCAGACCAAGTTAAGGAAGCAACAGATGAAGCCTTTGAGTGCGTGACACATCAAAAAGAAGAAATACATTCATATATGCACACACAGATTGTTGTGCTATGACAAATTTTGGAAACAATAAGACTAGCACCATTTTACACTGGAGAAAAAATACAAAAATAAAAAAACAACGTAGATGACAGAAGCACAGTCGATGACATCCCAACTAGTTGCAAAATCAAGTGAAAATTAGGTAGTGAAGATAGGGACAGGGGCCTTAGAGTTCCCCACATCAAATCTGAAGGAGAAAGTAAAGACACTAAGTCATATTGACTTAGTGGTATCTTATTTTCCTATAGATATTTTGTATGGGTTACAATCGAACATGACATAGGAACTTCAAGTGCACACAGTGTCGACATCGTTGGAGCTGACAAAAATAGTTGCAGAAAAGGACATGTTGCAAGCATAATACGATCAACTCAGGAAAGAGAGGGATGAGGTGACACAAAAGGAAGAGAGATTCAAACAGGCAGTCGAGGGGGTGTATAAAATTATTCCAGAAATGATAAGGGAGGAATACACCCCATTGGAGTAACTGTTATAACCCTAAAATGCACCACACAGGCTTACCTGGCATCAGGCCAACTAATGTCTCTTCCTTGCCAAAGCCATGCTGAATAAAACCTTGAAAAACCTCTTAAAACAAGTGGCACGCACCCTAACCCTTCACTACACGCATTGGAATGATGGTAGGCTCACTACTGCACACGTTGGAATGCTGGCTGGCCTACTACAGCCCGCGTTTACCTAACAAAGCACAAAAACAGGAAAGTTGCCGATGGGACAAAAAGATTTGGGTCAGTTAACTGGAACTCCCAGCCATGCATAGCCGAGAGTTCGTACAAAACCCTAGCTCCTTCTAGCCTATAAAAGAAGGGGTAGGGGTACTATTTGGAGGAGGAAAAAGATAGCAAAGAAACTCTGCCCAATTGCTGAATCCATTTGTCCCAACACTTTAGCATTTCCTCAAGCCTAAACGAGAATTCAAGCAAAGCAGTTGGAGGACAAAGAAGAGGAGAAGCCCAGGATCAGGATCGAGGAATGGTGGCCAGTCTCTATCATTATTATAAGTATATTCATCTTGAGATTAATAAAAAAATACTTTTCCCGTCCCAATGCACGAGTGACATATATTTTATTTGATTTATGCTTAATCTCTAACCCTTAGGTAGAAGAATAGCATGCATGCGTAGTGTTTTGTCTTGATTGCAGGATTGTCTTTGGAAGGAGCAACGAAAGCAAGTGGATAAAGCGCAAGGGAGGATCTTCACCAAACATTGATAAAAAAGGTTAGTAGGTCTTTTCGATGCTTGTATGTGAAAAAGGGGTTTGAATATTGGGTGATAGGTTAAAAGTGTTTTTCTTTAAGGTCATGATCTGCGTACAAGTTCAGCCCTAGCTTGTTAGTCCATAGGGTATTATTTCCCAACAACAGTAACATGTGATGAATATGAGCAAAGACATTCAAGGATTTCAAACAAATATCACTGACTTAGAGGCATGATAGATACCAAGCACTCCCCCGAAGAAAAGGGAGCAACTAGAAAATATGGCCACCAAAAGCATAGAGAACATCAAGAGTATGGAAGTAGAATGTGTTAAATTGTATGTAGAAAGCACAAGAGTTTGGATGCAACTGGATGAAGACATGGAGCTGCAAAATATTGGACAGAAGATACATGTTGCACAGGATAAGGAAAAAAAAATTAAACAAGGAATGATTACATTACCACCAACTGAGGGGGTAACAACAATGGCCGAAAACATAAAACTATATTCATAGATAAATCAACTAAGGGCAGAGTAGCAAGATCACGTGAAAAATATTGAGTTATTGCAAGAAGAAGACTATAAGGTGATAGAGGAGTTATCCTCCACTCAAGGCAAGATCAAGTAGGTAGTGTAGGAAACCGCTGAAAAATTGAAGACTCACTTAACTTCATAATTGGACGAAGAAATTGTACAATAGGAAGAACAATTCATGGAAAACATTGCAATGACCATTGATACACTACATAAGTTCTCAGAAACATGGAAGCAGGCCTGAAGTGGCTCAGGACAAACCACATATGAGTTTTGGGGGCCTATTGGAGTAGGATATTTTGAATAAGTTTTTGGAATCATGCACGAACGAATCGCACAACATTTTGGCTAAGGAGCAATGTGTGTGCAAAGCAGTTGGAGAATTTTCAGGAGCCAACGCGCAAAAGGCAGAAAGTAGTTAGGCATTTTGGGACATTATGTCCACTTTGTAACCATTTCTTAATGGGCTTAGCCCTATTGTAAAGCTACAAATTGTAATGGACTTTTTTCGGTAGAGGAAGCTTTTTTGAGTAGTTCAAAAGAAGAGTTTTACGAGTATTGGGAATTTTTGGGGAGATAGTGTGCGCTGTATGCGTGAATGACCAGGGAACGTTGAGTTAGAATTGATATACCTATTATGAGCGTAGTTCACACCTGATGTAAGAACTGAATATTATGAATGAATGAATAAGAATCCAACCATTGTGGACGTAACCCAGTTTGTGGTGAACCACGTTAAACCTCATGTATCGATGTGTTTCTTATGTGTATTGTACGATTAATATAGATATGATTACTGTCTTTGCACAATGATGATGAATATTTAGTATTATGAATATGTCATTTATATATGTTGTGCACTTAAGGTAATGATGAATGAATGAATGTTAAGTAAGGTAATGTCGCGTAGAGAGTATATTGCATGATAATTGAATGTTGAGTGATGGAAATTTCGCACATGAATAATGCATAGTATGGTCGTGTTGAATGCCTCACTTTCCCTCATCACTACAGAAACTTGGTTCCAATAACCCCTCTAGATGCCTCATGTGAGACTTCACTTACTTGCAGGTGATGCTGAAAGGGCCAATGTCTAAGGTTTTTTTAGGTTTATTATCTTTGAACCTAGGGTTTTCCCACTGCATGCCTACATAGTGGCAACACTTCTATGTAACATTTGTCTTGCCCCTTGTGAAAGGATTTACATAAAGGTGATAGATTTTACGATAACATTTTGGCGCCAATGTCAAGGAGAATTGAGTTATTATTCTTGGAAATCTAAAGTCTATGCTTCAATATTCTTTTGATGAGTATACATCAAATCCTAACCTAGTGTTCTCATCTGGTGACTCCATTGAGGGAAGAATCCATTTTCCCTATGAAAATTTTTAAGAATCTATCCTTGTAAGGTGAAACAAGCATTGTTGTAAAGGAATTTAAGATTCACCTTGGCAGATCCACTCATATGCTTTTGTAAAAAGGTGTCATCCTATTTTAATATTATGTATGAAGTTGCATATTCTCAAATGAATGAATTATGGCACCATGGGAACTTCATGAAATGTTTCCTTCTCTTGATATTAAGAATGTTCCTGGATACCAAAATCCATTTTTTTTCTGAATTGGGGGGATGATTGTCCAAAATTTGATGGTGATCCATCTTCAACCATTACTCATGTTGTAAAATTATTGAAATACACCTCAAAAATAAATGTGATACATTAATATGTTCTTATAAGATTATTTTTATTGTCTCTGGAAGCAAAACAAAAGGATTGGGTCAAACATTCTTGCAGTCCAAAGAATATATCTTCTATTGCAGATTTCATTGAGAAATTTCTCAAGAAATGGGGCCCCATATTTCAGATGTATTAAGACACTCTTTAAACCCTATTGAAGATGAAGAAGACATTATTCAATAAAAATAACCTAAATAAGAGATTCATCAAGGAATCTACCAAACCTATGAAGAAGAGAAAAGGACACCTCATGAATCCATTGAAGAAAAGGAAGACTTGGATGAAACACAACATGTTGAAGATCAAGGCCATGATGATAACCTAATAGAAGAGAGTGTCTTTATTCACAAAGAAAAGTGTATGGTAAGTTGTACTCCTTTCAAAGATTTTGATTCCTATGATGCATCCTTTGATTATTTCTAAAGTGAATATTTTTCATAGAAGCCCTTAGATTTGGTGAAATTTTCATTAGATGAGGAACATGGTAACCATGAGACTGGAAATGTTGATGATTTTCTATGCATTGGATGGAATAAATGGGATATGGGTTTTTCTCATTTTTATGGGGATCCCATTTATGATACCGATGCATGTCTTTTTTATTACATCCTAGGAGGTATGATACATATTTTTTTGAGCACTTGGGGTTATTTTGTGAAGAATATTTTCAACCACCCTTATGCTCAAATTTTGGTTAACATTCATGTGAGCACTATTATGGGACTATGATTGACCCAAAGTAGCAAGAATGTCATAGGAGAAATTTCTAGCCATCTTTTTCCTCATCCTATTAGCTATATGTCATTGGAGGTACAACTGGAAATTATGTTTTTAGTGATGACATATATATGGGGAAAATGCGTTTTCAACCTATGGTTTGTTGCAAGGATTTCCAATCACATATAAAAGAACAACAAACCCTAAGTTGGGAGCATTTTTGTTTTCAAGATCTGAATTCACCTCGCACTTTTCGTCTTCATCCTCTTCAGAAAATCATGAGGTATTTTTCAGGTTTCTCATGATTCCATCTCAAGCCTTTGGGAGTGACATTGTAAATGAAATATGAGGTTGCCATATTTTGATGTACATCGATCAGTGTTACAATATGAAAGTATTGCATTATGAAGGCCTTGCTTGGAGCAAGTATGATCCATCATTAATATATTGCAACCCTATTCAAAGATGGATAGAGAAACCTTATAAATGCACATCTCGGCATGATTACATTCCTATTACTTTCCCTCGTGAGTTGGATTTTTTGTTTGGTTATGGTGTAATGTTTGTCCTAGATCATCACTATTTTTTTCTTGACATTTTCTTGTTTTGGTTCATAACTAAGCATAAGGGTACAATATTTTACCTTGATGGGATGTTAGGATGGTTTCACTAGTTGTATGATTATACCTAGCACTTTTATGTTCTATGGCATTATGTAGGTTAATGTTAGGTCATATTGTGTGCTTTCATATTGATTGTACTTTATTTTGATTGATGTTTGCTATTAATTGATCCTATACATCCATGACAACTTAGCCTTATACATGCTTTTTAAATATATATATATATATATATATATATATATTAATGAAAATGAAAAAAAAAAATGGAATTTTATTTTAAACCTTCCATATACCAAGATGGATCATATCCCCTTACCCTCTTGTTACTGATGGTTTTATGTTAGAATGTAGCAGGAAACAAAACAACAAAACAACAAAACAGACCATTAACGTCGGAATTTAGTGTATTTGAGTGCAAGAATTGGGCTCAATGACCGATGCAAAACCTGACACCAAATGGCATGTTCATTGGGCACCAAAATTAGCGTTGGGATTAACACTTAGATTAGCATCTAGATTAACACCCATAGTAGCGCCTAAATTGGTAGTTTTGCTCCCAATCATGCTTCTTGTTTTGCTTCTAGTATAGCATCAAAAATAGCTTCTGGTTTAGCTTCCAAATTTACGCCAAGCTTTGCTTCCATTATTGTGTCTTTTTTTTCTTCTAAATTGGCTTCCATGATTGCGTCTTTAGTTGCTTCTAAAATTTCTTCCATTTTACTTATGTGTTTGCTACCCGAATTGCTTCTTTTTTTTCTTCCTAGGTAGTGCCAAGTTTTGCTTCCAAGATTGCTTCTAGTTTGGCTTCCATTGTTGCTTCCTTTTTTTCTTCCAAAAATGCTTCTTTTTTTGCTTCTGAAGTGCCAACAGGTTTTTCTCCTTAATTAACACTAAATTTTCCTTCCAGAATTGCTTCCTTGTTAGCTCCATGGTTTGCTTCCTTTTAGTTCCAAGGTTTGCTTCCTTTTTAGTGCTTGGTTTTTCTTCTTTTTTAGGTCCAAGGTTTGCTTCTTAATTAGCATCCAATTTTGCTTCATGTTAAGCAACCAATTTAGCTTCCTACTTAGATCCAGAAATAACTCCTAAGTATGGCTTCCAATTTAATGTCAAGTTTTACTTCCATTTTAGAGCCACATTTTGCTTCCATTTTAATAACTCATGTTATTTCCTTATAGCTTCCATTTATTAATTTAATATTTTTTTTTATTTCAATTTAATTAGTTAAATATATCATGCCTCTTAAAAAACTTATTTCATTATAGAGTAAGTCATATTGCATTTGAAGTATTTTATATGATAACTTTTATAAATAATTTTTAGGGAAATGGACATACATACAAACTAACAACATCGTTACATTTATTAAATCTTCATCTAAATAAAATCTACAACATATAGTATATACAAAATAACAATATAATGATTATAACATGATCATCATCTATAATTAAAACAAGTGAGTCAAATATACCAATATTAGATAAGTATCATGTCAAACAACTTATATCTTAAAAAAAACAGATATCTCATTTGAAATGTATAACATTTTTGGAGATCTTATACAAAATAACAAGATAATGATTATAACATGATCACCATCTATAATTAAAACAAGTGAGTCAAATATACCGATATTAGATAAGTATCATGTCAAACAACTTATATCTTTAAAAAAAAAAAAAAAATATCTCATTTGAAATGTATAACATTTTTGGAGATCTTAAAAAAACATATATTGCATTTCAAATTTATGCCATACCATTCATGAAGAAATTTAATTGAATTTGACAACATCCATCTTGAGTAGTAAAGTAAAATCATCATACATAATAAACATACATTCTAAAATCATTGTCTTTTAGATCATCATCATATATAACTAAAACAAGTGAAAGTCAAATATGCCAGTAGATCAATAACATGTCAAAATGATACATGGCCAATAGTTGACATAAGTCAAAATGATACATGTCCAAATGATATAAGTGAAAATTATAAATGATGTAACTAAAAATGATACAAGTCAAGATGATACATGTCAAAATGACACATGTCAAAATGATACAACTCAATAATATGGTACTGCAGGTGAAAATGATACATATGATAGTAAACATGAAAAGAGTCATCATAACGATATATCAACAATGATCCATGGAGTATATATGATCAATGTCATTGGCTACTACCAACAACTGGCTCATCATCATCATCACTATCATGATGATCATCAATGTGATCATCATAGTCGTCTGCCTCGGTGTCTTCTACATCTGCCTCATCATCATCATCTCCCATGTATGTATCAGACCAACTATAATATGGATCTATCTCATGAGGATCAACTGGATCTTTTGGAAGACCTGTTTTCTGCAAGAAAAACATTCAAAATGAAAAGTTATTATTTATTTCATGCAATAATTAATTTTTGTGTTATATTTCTAATATTACAACATATGAAACAAAACCATAATCATATTACATCATATAAAAGTGCACATACCATAATAAAATTTCAAATAAGTTACAGATAAGATGTCATTCCAATGATGTAAAACATGCAACAATTCCAATAAACCTTAGTAAAGATCATAAAAAAATATGTTATACATTTTAACTATCAACTGTAAATTCTATTACATAAATGTAAGTGCACAAATCTCTCCATTTTGTGCTATATATGATTATGTTTGCTTCAAATATCCTTTGAGAGTTAACTGGTCTATATATTTTCTTCTCTTATATTTCATAAATGAATATTTTTCTGGGACATTTTGGCACTATAATATGATTCAAAGGTCCTTTGAGAGCTAACTAGTCTATAGGTAATTATGAAGATGCTCTTGATACTTATTCAACTAGACCACATCCAAATATTCTCTCGATACTTATTCAACTAGAGTACGTCGGACCCTGTTATATCTACAAATATTGGATACGAATAGTCCAATATACAAAAAGTATGCGAAGATATGGCTTGGATGCAAATTATATATAGCTAAAAGACAATGATCAAAATAAAGAAGAAACTATCTACATTGACGAAAGGCCAAAAGCAACAGGGAATATTGGAGGGTTTATAAACAATACACGACCCAGGACCACAAATAATCAACCCAATTGCGTATTTGAGGGGGCATGAAGGAAACTGTGTATTCATATGTGCAATAAAATCAATAGTTGCAGGGGAAGAGTTATTGATTGATTACAATTTGAATTGAATAAATAAAGATGTTGTTATTATGGGGGCGATACGTATACTAATTTATCCAACCTGTAAGCAATGAATCTCATACTTTATGATTTTCATTATGTTCTTTATTGTGTTAATCCATTTGGAGAGCTTTAGTCTATTTAGTACTCAGTGTGTCCTATTTTTGTTATCAATATTTGAATTTCTCATAAATTTGAATTTATTTCTCACGATAATGATCACGATTCTAATTTTACTGTAATGTGGCAGGATAATTGTGGTAAATCAAAAGTGACCCCAAAACAGGTAAATGAACAACAATTTTTGAATTGCATTTAATGTGCATTTTATTTCTGTGGTGATCAATTATTTTATTTTTTTACATAATTGAATTATCATTTATTTTGTCGAATATGTAGTCGGTGGGACATGATGTTGATGATGATTCACTCGGCGAAAGTTATTTGTATGAATCCCCCGAACCTATGGTTTTAATAAGAAAAAATATCAATAAAGGAAACAATGAACTAGCTCACTTGTTAGATATTCTAGATCAAACTCCTGAGGTTGAAGAAAGGATCAGAGAAGTTATGACAAGGCTTAAGACATATAAGGTAATAATCATAATTTCAAGTGGTTTTATTTTTATGTCATAAGATCAATTATGAAAGCTTGATTTTTAACTTTTACATTGTCTAAACGAAAAAATGTTTTCTTTCTTATATAGATATTTTTGGATCCTTCTGACACCGACATGCATGGTATCGGTAGTAGTGGCACTGCACAGACACCACAGGGTCCCAACACAGGCCCTCGTATAGCATCCAGGATGAAACTATTCATATCTCCACCTTCCACACCATTGGGTGGGATCCACGACACACCCACCGAGGAAACGACCACACAGGTAGGCTCTGTAGGTGGTGACAGAGATGAGGTCAATGATTTGACAAACTATATGGTTGATTTTCCTAAAGCAAGACGTTTGACCATCACAGGGACCCTTAAGGGAACCTTTATGGTCAACGAGGAAGAACTTTCTTTTAAGCAGGTTAAAGTCCCAGGTAATTTTTAAAATTTTATTTTTTTCATGTTCTCTATGTAGACAAATATAAATCATTTAAATTATTATTTTTAAATTAATAATCATATAATCATTTTACGTGTAGGGAACAACGATTTTTACAGGTTCTTGAAGAATAAGGCTTTGCTGATTTTTGGGCCCACAATACGAGGGAGGTGGAATTCTCGGAATTCCAACCTTAAAAAAGAATTGATGGATTATCTAGAAAGCCTTTTTGATGTATATACTTTTAATAAGACCTTGGCCACCACCACAGCTGGCCAATATTTAAAATATACGCAAGAAACATATAGGAAGCACTTGAAGAAAAATTATAGGTACGATCGTCCTCTGATGATTCCAGAGAGGGAGTGGAAGGCCCTCATTGAGAACGCAAAAGAGAAGAAATTGACAGATGAAGGGAAAACACCCTCTGGTCCTAGAAGGTAAATTACAATTTCAATTGAATACCTTCAATTTTTTTTAGATGTAAATAAAATTGTGGTATATATTAACATACTTGAAACTTTCAATGATAGGTTGACTGACACACCAAAGGCCACAAAAGCAAAGCTTTCCAAATGTGGCCAGCACAGGCTAGGCCAGGGCAACTACTTGAAGTTGCAGTCACGAATTATAAGTAACTAAATATCTTATTTATATCGCCTTAAAACTTTTAGGTAATTGCAACGAATAACATAAAAAATGCATACTCTTATGCAATGCAGGGTGACGAGTTTGGTACTGAAACCACAGAGGAAGAACTCAAGCTTGGTTACAAGTACGGTTATAAAGCGGTAGTTGAACATCGAAAAATCTTGGGCCAGATACCAAGAACCACTTTGTAGGATAAGGTAAATAAAATTCAATCCACATTAACCTTTATTATTAAAATAATACAGTCATGTTGGATATTATGAATATTTACAACTTTGTTTTAATCAAGGGAGCAACACTATCAATGAATGCAATAG
Source organism: Picea mariana (assembly GCA_032191745.1). Taxonomy (NCBI): domain Eukaryota; kingdom Viridiplantae; phylum Streptophyta; class Pinopsida; order Pinales; family Pinaceae; genus Picea; species Picea mariana. Next base: position 621,647 of record JASDQU010100356.1, read on the forward strand.
TATTGGAGAGCAGTGCGTTGATAGCAGTTTGCAACCAGAAGATGGTTCTAATCCCATTCAGTCCCAATTTTCCATGGGGGTGCATCCCCATGATGGTTCTACGACCGAGCTGGCACATGACGATAATATGGTTGTATTTTAATCATATACTTAATAATTTTGTAGTTATACATTTTGTACTTCTATTTTTTTTTACTTATATACTTATGATTTTCCTTATAAAGTTTGTGGTCTCAATGGCAGATAATGTTGTACTTGAGGCTCATACATTTGAAAAGGATAACGCGGGGGAAACCATTCCAATGGTGTCGACCAGTGCACTAGGTAAATAATGACATTGCAGGTGTTTTTTTTAATATTATTGAACTAGTTCAATGATATTTAAAAACTGGCCATTTAAATTTTGTATTTTTTTCTTTTGTAGGTGATGCCTCATCACAATGGCCTCCATTACACCATGAGTACCCTGCGACTAGGCATGCTCTGCGTGATATGACATAATCACAATCAAATTTTGAAGAGCACCTAGAGAATGAAGACGTAGATATTGATGAAATGATTAGGAACTATAGAGCTAAGAAGAAAAAGTTGGATAAAAGTACTAAATGATGATGTACATGAATATTTTAATAATTATTTAATATAAAATCTATTTTCACCATATTCCACTCACTCCAAATGGATCAAGGAAACATTTTATTTCATTGTAAATAGTTGTGAATATTGGTATGTATATATGCTTGTTTTTGTTGTAAATATTTCAATAGATTTATATGTTGGGTATTAGGGAATTGAGACTGATGTTGGGGGGGAGGGGGGAAGCCATAATATCTTTCACCTTCACATGGTTGGCCCTTTTTAGTAGAGAATAATTTATTGGAGTCATTTAATCTTGGAGAAAACCTCCCTCGATCCAACAGATCAACAACAAAGTCAATGTTGACTTCATTGCTGCTACATCAAATCAAGGGAGGCAGTTTGATCAAATATTAGATGTGTGGCTCCAATAAAATATTCTCGAAACCAAGAGGATCTCATTCAGGTATGTTTTGACACTCTCGTAAAAATGTATCTTAGATTAAATAATGCGTTGCAAATATTACTTGTATTGATTTTTTAGATATTTATGGAGATTGAATGATTTTGGCAGGTACTTTAAGATCTTTGTTCTTCGATTAAGGGAAGCTCAAGACTAACAGAGGGCCATACTTCTGAAGAGAAACAGGCAGGGCCAACCATTCCAACTGTATTATCGACCAGTTTATGAGATCAGGTGTGATTGCTCCTTTAAGCATATAAGTTTATATAGCCACCAATTCTAGTTATTTTAATTTAGATCTGCTTATTTCTTTTATCATATATGTTGATCTTGAGAATAGAAAAATAAAAAGACATTTTTTGTTTCTATTTTTCCTTAATTCTAATTACAATTTTCCTATGACTTTCACCAAGGGCACACTACTCTAGGAAGCCTCCTCACACCTTCTTGTGACCATTCTTCTTTCTATTCTTAGCCTATACCAAACATCACTAAACAACACAATGACTGGAATCATACTAAGCTCTTGTTATGGAAACTACGTGATATGGAACTCAAAGCATAACTAGTAGCTATAGGTTATTGAACTCACTATGAATATTATGTATGATTAGAGTGGTATAATTCTTAGGAAGATACAGTATGAAGATTAAGACTAACTAACTTATTACATGTATTATACAAATCTTATTGAGGCAATGACATCAATGAATATGGGAAAGGTCATTGCCTTGTTTCTCTAATAAGCTTCCATTACATGTTACCAATCTTATTATTTTCCCATATTCATGCATATTCAACGGTAAACCTATTACTAGATATTAGTTTAATTTGGCAGTAGAGGTTATACAACCATTGCATGAATTATTTCCATTTAACTATATTATTGCACATTCCTTTGTGTAGGCCGTATATTATAGCGTCTACTTTGCTTTGATTAATATTGAGTTCACACCCTCCCACTACATAATACCCTCTATTGAAAGCTCAGTACTCCATCTAGCTAAGAACAATATAGATCTTTAGCATACCTAATATGTATGACTAATCATGCGCTTACCTGTAACAACTAGTACAGATTAGTTATGTGGAATATTACTATATCACTTATGACTGATTTGTAAGTACATGGATTCTGATCAGTAGTAAGATTTTTGACACCATTATTATGTAGATCTTGATTAGGTTGACACTTATCCTTATAACGTTGTGGTTATAACAGCTTTGATCTCTATTGGTATAATTGAATACATGATTACTGGTATTGAGATCACAGAGTAACATATGGTAACCTATTTAATATAATAGTTAATAGAATATGTAAACACACTAGCTTTACTTGCATTACCATTAGTTTTAATAGGTTGATAAAGCGTAACATACTTATACTAGCTATTATATAAACACCATTCATTACCATTACTAATAAGTGTTGAATATGGAGTTACAAGGAGTCTTTTGTTGTAACTATGGAGCTTTATTGAGATCACCTATCTAATTCCACTCTATGTATACACCTTATTGATCTACAAAGTAAGGTAGAAGTAAGACCATTACTCTATGTGTAATCTAAGCAGCACAGTGATTATGTATTAGTGACAGAGCTTATGATAGAATAGGTCCCATCCTTGTTGTATATTATGAAATTCATTGCATATATGTGTCCCTTTGTTCACACCTTATTCCAAGAGTTATCGGTATGATACAGGTACCAATATGAGAAATTCAGGCTGATACATCAGGTGATATGCCCATACATTCTACCCATAATAATTGTTATTGTATAATACGTGTGATTCCACTTATAGCTAGTTACATATCAATGTCATTACTAGTATATTAATCCTTTTAATAAACCTAATTAGTTCACTTGATAGCTGAGATTAACGGTATTCACTAGTGTGAATATAGGGAATCCACAATATATCATGTACAAAATATAAGTTGTGCTAGTATAACTCAATGTGTTCATTATGAATAATATGTCACACTGATACAAGATCTTAACCTAGTATTGAATATGGAAAGATTCTAACCCATACTGTAAACCATTATGTATATAAATCTACTACCGTTGTATTCATTTCCTATAATATGAAACCAAATTTATGGGAAACATAGTAATGTTCAAATGTGTTTCCATGTAATGATAGAACAAGCATAGTGATTACCATTCAATGTAGAAACCAAACTTACTCCTACCAGTTCATGAAACCTTGTATATAAAGGATTCATGTTGTATTCACGCCTTAATGAGCTTCCATGGAAATCATAGTATCAATAAGGTGAATCATTCTAGTATCTTAACTCATCACCATCAAAGCAGCTTACTATCAACCTGTATCAAACTAAAGTGGTTCAATTCCACACATCATGTTAGTAATAGTCATTGTGTTTCACAACTTATTCTATAATAAAGCTATCACCTGTGATCCTTAGTTATGATATCTCTAGTATCATATCCATTACTCTCTTCATCTTCATAAAAAGTGAACATAGTGTACGATATCATGTTAGTAAGTTTTATCCATAATCTAGTATCACATAATAGTAAAAGTAATGGGAATCTAAACTCATAATAAGGGTCATATTGGTTCCATATGAATCTCATATATTAGGGATATGTAGTAATCAAACACCCTATAGAGGTTATACATGGAATTGAAATAGGTCATATATGGTATTCATACAAGTACTATCATGTATGGGTAATATAGTATCATATTAGTTATGACTCTGCTTAGTCTATCATATCCAATAGAAACGAGTGCTATCAATATGTAACAATAGAAGGAACACGATTAGCTTACTAGTGTATAATGACCATATTTATAGTAAGGTAATATCAATATAAGAAGCTCTTTGGTACGATTAAACTTGTTATAAGATCATATTAATCTAGAATGATATCTGTATATTGAAACAACAGGTATGTGAGAACCATGATGTTTCCGTAATTATGATACAAGCATAATCAATAGCAATTTGAATAGGGTCAAGTTTACGCTAAGCTATGCATATTTACCTATTAGTTGTAATCAAGAACATGCTTGAACTCCATTTTATTAACCTAGTATAAGCTTGAATACTATTGGTCACAGGTTAAGCTCTTGTATACATGGTTTTAGTTCTACTATAACATGTTACATGGGTTTCAGTGTTATAAGACACAATTACCCTAATCTATACCCATCATCTTAATACACGTATATTACTAATATATAAGCAAGAGTAACTGTATTTAACATAATCTTAGAGCTCATAGATATATATATGACTCATATCATTGTTTATTACTAATATGCAGATCATTTAATACACAATATAAGCATAAGAAATATGTGTCTAATAAAGAAGGTTGATATAAGAATCACTCTTTTCATGCTTATTCCACGTATTTGATATAATGAATGACGATCATATTAATCAACAAGATCACCCTTTTCAACATGTAAGCTATTTAAAATGAAGTAATTCCCTTGTATCATCCTAATAAGGGTATACAGTGAATAACCTGTTTAGTGATACTAATACAAATAGATGTAATCATTGAATATGGACTAATACATATGATATGCCCATACAAGTGTTATGTTACCCTTGTTATATCGGCTTAATGAACATGATAGTACTTATACCATTATCTATACTAGTTACCTATGATAAGGTAATGAAACCCATATATATACTTTGCACCTATCTGATTACTCGATATAAGATCATAAGTTTCCATGGTATTACTTCACAACTTTCATATCATAACAATGTGATAAGCTTATATGTCATGTTGAGCTTAACCCTATGTCTTAAGATTGATCGTGGGTATGGTGAAAAAAGTGACTAGTTCACCCATTCACCAACGTGACCGTCCTTCAATATCATATAAATAAATAAAAGTGCATATATATTTCTAATGAGTTTCAGAGTGTTCAGCCCTTAGCTGGCTTAGTATTAACGTCCATTAACAAATAAATTAATATTTGAATTTCACTGATAAGCCATAATATATGCTTCATAAGGTAGGCATTCCTTCCAAAACATGCTTTTGACCTTGTGCGAAAGCACAATCATTGCAAATGACACCATATGATGCAAGGTGCTCCTAGTATCCCTCATTCAAGTAATTTGTTTTTTAAACCCCAAGCAATGGAGAATTGCACCCACAACTCAACAGTCACTACAAAGCAATATATATACTCCTATTGACTACCATAATGGTACAACTGATCAAAAGAGTTATTGCACTCAATATTACATCCATCTACAAGAGTTGATTTTGTTTTTCATCTAGCATGTTGTTGTTGCAATCCTGTGTATCATCATCATAGTCCCTCACTGGATCTATATGTTTGTATGATTCAGTGCAATCTTCAGCCAGGAGTTTTTTTGTAGTTGACTAGAAAACATACTTTATTACTGAATCTGAAGGGAATTATCACAAAATCTATCCCTAAAACAAAATGCCTGAGACAACTACCCCACTTGGTCTCCTTAGTGCCACAAAATATTCAATAGAGTTGAATAAAATAAATCCAAGAAGAAGTCATTAACTTGCTTTGCCCATGTCTCAGAGACATACAAGGAAATTGTTGGAAGGTCAAGAGGATCAGGTTTGTTCAAGGATCCATAACCAAGAAAATTAATGGTATAAACTATATGTGAATTTGCGAGAATAGGTAGATTCATCCTCCAGTGATCAATGTTTGCATCAAATTGGTATGTCAACCTTGCTGGTTCCAAACACTCAAATAAGCTAGAAAACGTTTTTGTTTATACTGCTCTAATAGTCTACAAGAAGGCCAAGGATGCATCATGAAAACAATGCATCTACTACTAATTTCATCCTTGTTAAAAGCATTCTACCATACCCAGTCATTCATGCTGAAAATTCACTCTTGTGGTGGGTTGTAATCTCCTCATTCTGCCTGGAATAAGCATGCCCTATTGACTAACCTATGAAATTCCTTAAACAAAGCATGTATGTCTTCTTTGTTGTGCCGGTTAATAGACCAGAGATCCTTAAAAGGTAGCCTAGCACATATGATTATTCAAGGCATGTATGTAATCCACCATAGATCCCATAGGAATGGCGCTTTTATCATGCTTAACCCATGACCTATGGTGTATATATGTGTGTGTGTGTGTGTTCTTCCTAAAAACCAACATGGGTCGGCCTTAGAATTTGCTGGCACAAATCGACCTTCTTGAATTTTTTATTAATCTTGTAATAAGCACATCTAATCAAAGTTATGTGTAGGAATGGAAGAAAGTGTCTAAAACAACTAATAAAACCCACAAGATTACTCAGCTTTAATACCAACAAGTCTTCATCCAATATCTCAGCTACCTTATTCTTCTAGGAACTTAAAACATAATGCCTTTATCAGTGTATGCTAAGCTCCAAACCAAGAGAAAACACAGGAGGCCTTTAAGGGTATTATCCATATTCTAAACTTCTCAAGACCAGACTAATGCATAGATCTTTTTCCATGCAGCAAAAATCACAAACAATACCACGATTCCCTCAGAAACTGATCTTGTTCCAATCTAGTTCATCTGTTTTACTGGCTGAAGGATTTCTTCTGTTGTAACAAACAGTGTGTGCTTGATTATACTAGAAATGACCTTAGGAAGTTCTAAAAAAGTAATCTATCATGCTCTTTCAACTAAAGTTAATCATTAGATTTGTACTGTTGGAAAACATATCTCAAAATGCCATGCATTTTGAGGGGTAACATGGATTAAAACATCAATTTTCCTAATAAATTCCTAATGGGAACTTGAGGTTACTTGTTTGTACCATTTAGGTCTCATCTCATGATGTAGTTTCTAGAAACTCTCATGTGTGTGGCCATTTGCATTACGAGGCTTGAAATGTTTGTTAGAGTTTTATTTTTCTATTGTAATTGCAGCTATCTTCTAGATTTTACCTTTCCTCTTCTTTCCACTATGTGGGTGTTCTTGCAACTATGTCTATTTTGTCCCACCAAACTGTGATCTACTCTTGTCTCCTTCAAGATACTATGCATGCACACATACCTCATCAATGGTCTGAAATAATTATGTGTTTCCCAAGGTGACTATGCAAAGCTCCCAAGTACTTGATAAGCACTTCAAGACTCTTAAGGGATATCCCTAACTAAATTGCTCTCTTTCATAACTTTGTTGTGAATACATACATTTCCATCCTTTTCCTTGTCTGAGATAAAGCCAACTTATCTTTTGTTCCTCCTCATACCTAATAGGATAGAACTGTGGCTTAAGCATGTCCTCAAACACTTCCCATTGTGCCATTGGTGGTTCATTAGCTATTCTTCTAGCAATGGCATCACTTTCCGACCAAGTCAAACCAAGTCAAAGAGAAAGAAACCAACATTTTCTTCATCAGCTAGTAAACGCAGTCATTTGCTTTTGCAGTTTTCAAAATTATGATCTTAGAGGGCATTAAAAATCTACATCAGCACATCGCTATAACCATTCAACCTCTGAACTTCTAGAATATAACTAATCTAGTCCTTTTATGTTGAAACTGTTATTCTCACTCATGCTTTATTTTCTTTTCATTTCTAGACCTTTTCTGAGATCAAATTGTCCTTGTCTTCACCAACTAGGATTCCACCATCTGTTTCAAATATTTGGACACTAAACATTGATAAAAGAACCTCCTTGAGGCCAAATCCAGGTGTTGTTCAGANAAAAAAAAAAAAAAACATAAAGTTGGTCATCACTTTGGTCCATCAAAACAATGGTTCCTATCTTTAAATAAATACCCCCCCAACTATAATCATTCTATTGGTTCTTGGCAAGCATAACCTCCACAAATTCACACTTTTCTCTCATGGAAAGTTTATTGTTTGAACAAACCTGGAATCAAAGCTCTGAGACTGCTTCTCTACAGGCCACACACTAACTCAGAAGAAAAAGGAATTAAAAAAACCTCCAAAAGACATGAACAGGGATGTTAGGGACCTAACCCCTCATGTAGGTAGAACAATATATTCAGATGTAATAAAGGTTAATATTAATAAGGCCTTGCAATAAGGTAGAATAAGTCGAATATAAGAATACCTAATAGAAGATTCCGCTTCTAGAAGGATCTTCCTCTAGATGATTCTTTTGATAGACATATTTAGTATAAATAGGATTCGAGGGTATGAGAACCCTAGCTTGGATATTATTGTAATAGAGCTCTGCTCGATTAGATTTTTCCCCCTCAAAGAGGCATGTGAACATTTCTCGTAGAATCAAAGTGTTCTTTCGGGTGTTATTTTGATATCATTTCAGTGTTATTGTGGTGTTGTTATGGTTATATTGTTTTTTATATGCCATTTCTAGTATTTTATTTATGTTCTACATACTTTTATATCTGGAATATTACAAGTGCTATTAGAGCACTTTGCTCAGCATAAATTGTGGGTTAATTTTTTTTTTCAGGGTAGAGACATATTCCAACGTATTTAAGCCACATAGATATGTCGTTACGCGCATTAACCCATGGTTGATGGATTCATACACACAGGAAATACAAGTGGTACTTAAGTGCACATCTGTTGGCCACCCTTGTAACCCCTATTGCTACCCCTTCGAGTGGTAGCACATCGGACAACACATGTGTACGGATCGACCTAGATTTCCTGAAGCCCTCTTTAGATAAACTGATTGGTCGCCTGAATTCTATAGTGCCACCAAGAAAAACAATCGGGAAGATGCTCTCTAGTACCTGGGTAGTCAGGTAGTACAGCTAAGGGCACGGTCTAGCCTCCTTAGTTAGTGCCCTGAGATATTGGGCCGAGAAATACTGTTGGACCTTGCACGTATATTAGAGAGCTATAGCATAGGGAAAACCCTTGTCTGTAGAACCCTTGAATACCTAACCCTTGGGGACAAAAACAAAAATTAAAATAGACAAGATCTATTTCCGCACAATTGTATTCAAGTTGCCAGATCACTACACAATTCTTCCTGATTAAGCATTTGGGCATTTCATCACTGCAGTATTATTCAGAACTATTCCATTATTTGAGACCTATTCCATTGGATTTATCTCTTTGCCCTTATCACATTCATACCTATCATTTTTGAGAAGAAAAAAAAAATTGACCCCACCTGCCCCTTTTCGGTTCCCTCGTCATCATGGCCCATACCCGTAGCCAAGACTTGGAAGCTCGCTTCAATACCTTGCAATCTAATTTCACAGAGACCCAACAAGAAGTGAAACAACTCAGTGCCAATGTTGTCTCTCTCAATAAAAACATGCAGTCCTCCATCGTTGCCTCAATCGATGAACTCAAACAAGAAATGACTACCCAGCTCGAATCTGTCGTTTTGATTATCTGCACCAAGATGCATATCCCTTTAGATTCCCCTTTATCTGACCCACCTCTGCATATCGAAGCTAAAACTTCCTCTCAATCCTGTAATTTCTAGCCCCATCACTTTCAGTGTGACCTACGCCTTCCGCGAGTGGATGTGACCAAATTTGATGGCTCGGATCCCACTGGTTGGGTAACCCAAATGTAACATTATTTCTCTTTATACATCATTACAAATGACATGGCCAAAATCCGGTATGGTGTTCTCCATATAGATCAAGAACGTTGGCAATGGTGGCAATGGAGAAAAACTTCCCATCAAGGCTATGTTGCTTGGACACACTTTGTGGCAGAGCTTTATGAATTCTTTGACACTGACACCAACCATTTAGGTCGTTTGACAAAGTTGAAACAATCTGGAACAGTGGAATATTTTATAACTGCTTTTGAGTGACTGGATTTTCGGATAGAGGGCATGTCTGATGCTTTTTTCCGAGAAAGTTTTATCAATGGCCTCAAGGATGAGATTTCTGCTCATGTCCTCATGGCTCGGCCTCAGAGTTGAGTGGAGGCTACTAAAGAAGCTAAGGAATCACAACAAGTTGTATCTTCTCAAAACCAGAAACCCTCCTTTATTCCTCACATTAAACTAGTAAATCCCACTACCCCCTCTGCTCCACTCAAGATCCAAAAATTGACCAGGGATGAAATGGTTGAATGCCAACTCAAAGGCCATTGTTATAATTGTGATGACAAATATTTTCCCGACCACAAGTGTAAGGAACAAAAGATTTTTATGGCCATCATAGAGGATATTTCGGAAGAGTTTGTTGAAACTTCCATTGTGTCTGAGTCACTTGAAACCACTGACATAACCCCTCCCTCAGATCCTCTCGAGATAGAACGGGTCATTTCCCCCAATTCTCTCATTAGCTTCTGTTCTCCCCAAACCCTCAATATAATTGGTTACATAAAGCATATGAAGGTCATCATTCTTATTGATAGTAGAAGCACCCATAATTTTATTCATCACTACATTTCCCAAGAAACTCATTGTTATATACATGCAGTCAATAATTTCCAACTCATGATTTCCAATGGAGGCTCCATGAAATGTGGAGGGCATTGTGAAAATGTTTTTCTCCAAATTGGTGACTACCACCTGAAATCTCATATGTTTGCTATCAACATGGGCGGTTGTGACATTGTGTTGGGTGCAGACTGGCTAAGGACTTTGGGTCCCATTCTCATGTATTTTAAGGACTTAACCATGTGTTGGCAGCCAATTCACCTTTTTTTAGTATCCTATAAGTTGCCTACACCTATGTCTTGCGAACATCAAGTTTTTCGTCGCATTTTTCAAATAGATGACACTTTCATTTCTTGTGACATTTACAAATTTGTCTTCATTAAGTTTTCACGACGGTAAGCGTGAAAACTTCTCCTTTCGAGGTCACATTTCGATCACTATCTGAATTGTCATGATCTTTTTACCAATATGCTTACTGCACTTACCTTTCGTTTATCGTTATGTGGCTGGAAAGACTTTCGAACTATGCTCATTGGACATTTTTATATTGATTGCATAGCTTGATTTTGTTGAGTTTGTAAGGCATTGAGCATTTGGATTTACACTTTTTATGACCTGCCTGATCATTGATTCTATAAAAAAATACATAGGGGTTTTTGATTAAATGTTTTATACATATACAATATAATCCTTATGTTAATCTTTTTTATATCTTTTGGCTTTTCAACTATATGAATGTCGTTTTGGCACATTGGTTAAACGTTTATACAATGGCACATGGCTAACATTTGGTGTTGGTTTCACATCGAATGTCGATGGTTTAAAAACTATAGTCTAACATTGATCTGGCGTGTTGGCATAACACTTACCATTTGATTCTTTGGTTGACCAAACGATATGATTTTTGAGCTATGCTATGATTGTTTGAACAGCTATGAAATTTGGCGGTTGTACTTTTCCATAACTATCGTGCATGGTAGTGAATGACTCCACCACCTTCACATGCTTGCGTTAATGCTTACCCCTTTTGGCTCGATTCATTGTTGTTGGTTCAGGTAGCTCTATTACTGTGTGTTGACGAATTCGAACCCTTCCCTTACCATGCATTCAGCTCCATGGCACCAGTCGTGCGAGTTGAACCCAACGGCAATCAAGCCCTGCTGATGTTTGACAATGCCCGCCAAGATTTGGCAAACAGTGGATGGCTTACCTTCATGAAACGTTTTGAGGGTTTTAACCTTTGTGTAGCTCGACAGTTTTCCATGACCTTCGATGGTTGTCGAGCTAAGGTAGGCGATGTACAGTTAGAGATTGATGAACAGTTCATCAGCTCATCCACGGGATTATCTACCTCTGGACAGCATTGGTTTAAGAATTGCAAGGTCGAGGAAGTTCCATGGACATTGTTGTTTCAATCGCGCAAAATCACCTCCTGTGATAGAGGTATGCCCGTAACTATGCTTAAAAAATATTGGCACAATTTATTGATGATAATCAAGCAGTTTGTGACCTGTGAAGGTCGATACGGACTTGTATTCCTCCACCACCTGCATTTGCTTATGGTTTTTATGGGATATCAGCTCAATATGCCCTATTATTTGTTTCGTAGCCTGTTTAAAATGTCGAAGAAGTTCAAAAGGCACTAGGCTAACAGTAGCTTGTTTCATTATGGGCTTATCAAGCTCATCGTTGTCTATCATTTGAGTCTGCACGGGGATAGTTGGAGGAATTTCGTTGCTCGGAATGGTTTCGAGGATCCGAACCCTACACAGGTTGACAAACCTGTGGTGAGTGAGGTCAAGGCTGTACCCAGCGCCCTACCATGTCCTACTACCTAAACCCTTGGCCAACCCTCCTATCGAATTACACCACAATGTGACTAAGAGTGTTGAGACTGTTAAGCCTATGAGCAAAAAGCCCAAGGCAAACCTCACTGTGAATGTTAAAGGGAAAAGGAATGCACGTTTGATTTCATGAATGGCAAGGAACAATCCAAAGCCCCCTATTGAGCTAAATCCTATCGTGTTGAGTGAAGACTTCGATTCAGAGGTTGAGCATTTCCTGGATAGTGAATACCCCTATTCGCAAGGTTTGTGTGCCGAACCCTCATATGATTTTGTATCAAACCTCCCCCCTTGCCTAAAGGACGACCCTAACTACCCGGGTATTGAATTGCCTTGTGAAACCCTCGATCATTTGCCCAAACCCTCTCCTTCTATGTCTAAACCCTCACAGTCACCCTGTGACCAGTGCAATTCATGGTTAGAGCGATATTATCTTGATGTTCCAATACTCCAGTCAAAGATTCAGTTTTTGGAGGATCAGATTGCACTGTTAACCAGTCAAAAGTCCAAGCTCCAAGCAGTGGATAAGAAACAAAGGACAACCAGCTCCATCCTGTTTAAAAATGTGGAATCAGCCACGGCTGTTGTAAATTCCAAGTTGGCATAATAGAACAGCCTCATCGCCACACAGGTACGTTTTGATATCATTTGTTTTTGTAAATAATCTAGGTTTATATAACGATTTGGTTTCAGTTTCAAACAACTCTGTTCACATCATTGAATAGCTCTGTTATATTGTGTGCATTCTATATTTAGCTTTTCTTTAAATAAAAAGGAATTTCAATTTACGATTTGATTATGCCCAGTATAGAAATCAATAGATTTTGATTGGATTTGAGTAATCTTCGTTTGAATTCGTTTTGTTTGCCTTCAACTGAATTGATTTGAAAAGGAAATTTTTCATATTCAGTTTGGAACATAATCATGTTTGGATTTGGTTTTGATATGATCCATATGCTATGGATGATAAACGATTTGATCGAGTTTGATTGTTACGATTTGCTCGAATATGATTTCGTTATCATTGATATGCTATGACTGGTAAACGTTTTCGGGAAGATACTTATTACGATGTTGTATCGTGTGTTGTTCTATATTTGATTGATTCCAAGTTAAGGAGAACGAATTTGTTTATTTGATGAAAACAATACACTCAGATAACATTCGCACCCAAATTAGAGACGAATCCGAATCATAACAATTGTGTGAAAATCCTTAGCTAAATTGATTCGTTTTTGTTCTAAAATGGCAAGTTCGTTTTATGAATCAAGTTCAGATGCTAATTAATACTCTGTATTTTAGATTTGTGAAATGAATTGGTCAAACTCTGTTACGATTCGTTTGATTAAAACGATTGTGATCAAAATTAATCGATCCTGTTTGCTTATTGTGCAATGATCAACGATCAATATCTATAACGAATTCTGTTTGATTTATCCTATTAAGATTGTGTTTGTGACATTTACGAGACAGTTACGATTTGAATTCGTTCATAGCCTGAATTGATTGCTATACAATTATCGTGATAATCCTGTTCGATTCACAAGTGTAACAATGTGTCTGCGATTTGTTCTATTTTCAATTGAATATCAAAACGATATTATAACACATGGATTCGATTTGTTGGGAAACAATTACGATTCTGTTTCATATGATTTCATTTACTCGATTCATGATTGTAATCGAAACAGAGTATTGTTATCTCTGTACTCGGTTAATGATGTGGATCCTATTTGAGTTCACAATAGAATATCGTTTTCAATTTATGATTCGTTTTCAAGTAATTATTGGTTGTCAATTCAATGGAAATTCTTAAAAGATTTGATTTAATTTCAATTCTGATTTTGTATCTTATTTTAGACTAGCTACAGAATCAGATGATTCTGTAGCTAAGTCTGTAGAATTAGTTTTTATTGTTTTATTAATAAAATATCTCTCTAACTTGTCTATTTCTGACCTGTTTCAGGTGAATTTGAAATTGCATGGGATTTGATGGACAGTTTAGAGGATATTTGAAATATTTTGTTTTCATTTTAGTTTCTTAGTTGATCTTGGGAATATCTTCCCAGATTATGTAAACAGTTTGATAACTTCCACAGGGAGGTTTTACCCTGTGGAAAAACTTATAAATACTCATTATTTTTTGTAAAGAAGACCATCCTCATTCGTGGGAGAACAAGGATATGGAATTTTAATACAGACTGAGACAGAATTTGATATTCTGCTACATCTTTAGCTTTTCATAATATCAATATTTTGTTTTATGTTTATGTGTATCAATTTGCATTTGGTTAATGACTACTTTAGCTATCTTAGTCTTTTGCAAATGATATAATTTAATCAATATAATCCATATCAGATTTCTTCCAGTATATTAAAAACATAGCAATTGCTTGATTCAGTTTGCGAATGACAGATTTCTCTTCTTCATAAGTTGAATTATTAAGTATAAGTTTTTGCATAACAGGTTTCCCTTATTGCAGAGATTTATAAATCGTATACTTGTTATGATTTTTTATGTCTTGTTTGTCCTGTAAACAACTCAAAGAGCAGTGCAGCTTATCGTTTACGAGAAGCTTCTGGATTACCCGGTGCGAGTTTCCTTCCTCCGACCAGCTTCACGGTCATCATACACAGGGCAAATCTGGAGCGTTTCCAGGTCTATTTGTTGTTTATTTGTTTAGTATATTTGTTAGTATTTTAGTTAGAATATGTGTAGTTAGTATATTAGATTGTTTAATTTCAGTAAGTTCTATTTCTTGTTCATAAAAATCAACAAAAATATCTGTCTCTGTCTTAGGGAAGAAAAGCAAATCAGTTTTCCAGGTTTTAATTAAATCTGTAAATTGTAGATTACCGTACATTTTGTGAATAAGTTATATTTCTGATAGTAGTTAGATAGTTAATTAGTTAGTAGTTTGTAAATAGTAGATTAGTTAGTTTATTTAGTAGTTAGTTTTAATTAGATTAGTGTATTAGTTTGTTTTATTGTTAATTAGTTTAGTTTGTTTTATTTAGTTTTATGTTAGTTTAGTTTGTTTTATTAGTTTTAGTTAGATTAGTTAGATTAGTTTAGTTTTCTCTTTGGTTTT
>JASDQU010100356.1:637013-651504 GCA_032191745.1 Picea mariana
AGTTAGTTTATTTAGTAGTTAGTTTTAATTAGATTAGTGTATTAGTTTGTTTTATTGTTAATTAGTTTAGTTTGTTTTATTTAGTTTTATGTTAGTTTAGTTTGTTTTATTAGTTTTAGTTAGATTAGTTAGATTAGTTTAGTTTTCTCTTTGGTTTTCTTAGAACCTTAGATCGTCTAACGGAGCCGCTAAACTCGTCAGGGTGGTTCATTCCAAATGGCTTGGGTTATTAGACAACCTCGGACCGGTTCCACTCTCTCAGTTGACGGACGACCAATTTCGCCCGTCAACAAATGGCGCTAGAAGGAGGGCCTGAACTTAATTAATGGCACGAGGTGATCGCAAGACTCCTCCCCCCCCTAATTGCTCACCTATAGTGACTAGAAGCGGTTCACACGATAATATTCCCCTTCAAACAGCAACTACTTCAACCGACGATCCGCAAATCACAGTTGAGCCAGCAACCCCTAATCCTATAGGTGGTGACATAGAAGAGATTGTCCGCCGATCTCTTATTAAAACACATAGTGCCTTAGCTAGTTTGAGGTGACCAAACCATCCGTGGGGTCGACCTTTGGACTTCTCTGATATCAGAGAACAATTAGGTGACACTAACCTCACTGTGAATCCTGCTGCAGGAGGATCTGGGATACCTCCTTCACCACCTCCATCATCTCCTTCCTCTTCTAGAGGAGATTCCTCTTCTGACGAAGGAAATTCACCTTCTCAGCCTTCCACACCCACTACCCCAATGGAAAATCAGAACAACCCTGCTAGACCTTGGTTGTACCAGAATGTCGTAGCTGTACCTGGAGCCCAGCACCCTTTACCTAGGCACCCGGAGAAATGGCTTCCCAAGTTTGATCCTGATTCAAAACAGATAGTTGAAGATCACATTAAAAAATTTATGTTAGCCATAAGACTCCGCAATGTTGAACATGAAGATGTTGTCTGTAGGTTGTTCCCGTATACATTTGAGGGTAATGCATCCACTTGGTACTTTTCCCAGCAACCCCATACCATCATGTCTTGGGAAAAGTTTGAGTCATGCTTTTTGGAAAAATTCGGAGACGGTAAGCCTCCGGAAGTCTTAGTCATGGACCTTTCTAGATTAAAAATGAACCCAAAAGAAAAAGTTAAAGATTTTAATCAAAGATTCTTGATGCTTAAAAACCAAATCCCTGCGGATTCCATGCCTGCCGAGAGTCTTATAATAGCTTACTACACTAAAGCATTGCATCAAAGTATAGCTATTTGGGTTAAACGTTCTAAGAAAGCGACGTTCTTAGAAGCCTTTGAGGAGGCCAGCCAGATAGAAAAATACATACTTAGTCTTAAGGACTCTTCTAGCAACGAAACTGAGACTGTTTCTTCCTCCAAGAAGAAGATTGAAATCCTCTCCAGACCCACACAAAGTAAAACACAACCTGAAAACTATGATTTGGAAAACCTGACTAAAGTTGTTCAAAAACTATCTAATCAAGTCATAGAATTGAAGAGGTCAACCGAAGAAGCTTCTTCGAGTAAAGGACCCTACAAACCTCCTTTCCGAAATCCCTTTCCTACCAATCGACCTAATCCGACCACCGAAGGCCTTAATCTAGAAAGTTTGCAATGTGCTCTTCAAACAATTCTAGAAGCCCAAGATAACTTGATCCCTCATGAGATTCCTGAGGAGGTAGTCGAACCAGAGACAGTTCAAGAAGAAGAGTCTTCTCCAAACATTTTTGGACACTTCTCGGATAGCATCTTCCAAGCCAACTTCGAGACTGTTCACCCTTATAACACTAGGAGTAAGACAGCAAATAAACCTTCTACAGAAAACACTACAACTTCACCTCCAAAGCAATCTAAATCAGTTGAGCCAAAACAGAGTAATGTGAACCCTAAATTATATTATGATGTTGTTGAATATCTTAAAAAATTAAGGGCTAACATTTCTATCTATGAGTTGTTGAAGTTTCCATTTTTGTTACAAAAAATGTAGCAAAATATTTCAGAAAATGGCAAGAATGGTAATTCTAATGGTAACAAGGTTGTGCAAAGTAAAACCCCCCAGAAGACTTCCACTAAAAACAATCCTGATCCTCAAGATAAAGGAAGCCTTCCCGCAATCCCTATAAATATTGTAAATAATGTAAATAATTCAGATAAAGTAGCCTTAGAAATTGCGAGTAAGAAACCACAAGATGTTACTCCTGGTACTCGCAAAACTGTACCTCCTTTTCTTTTAACTTTTGAAATTTTTAACAGAAACGTGCATAATTGTATGGTTGACTCAAGGGCATCATCCAATGTGATGCCTTGGTCTGTATGCCAGAAAATTAACGCTGAAGTTGAACCATCGACTTTAAAAATCATACAACTTGATCGGACAAATGTCAATGTTATAGGCGAACTAAAGAATGTACATATTAGATTTTCGTCTAACCCCAAGGTTCATTAAGTTATTGATATAATTGTTGTGGATATTCCGGAAGTGTATGGCATGTTTTTAAGCAGGGACTGGTCAGAGCAGCTGCATGGTTACTTCGCAACAGACTGGTCTCACTTATGGATTCCAGAGAACGGCAAGCCTAATAAAATCAGAGTAAACCGTGAGTGCTACCTCAAGTTCACGGTCACTGATTTGAATGATCCTAATGAACCGTACACACCCCCTGCTGATTCACCTGAAGTATAAGGGATGGACACCTTCTTCGACAACTTCATGGCCGAGGTTTCACCTATCATCAATCCATAACAACAGTCCGAGATCGTAGCATTTGTGCAACCCGCACCTTCCACACAACAATCTCATGAACTCGATACAAATCAAATTTGGTCTCTGTATTTTGACGGGTCAAAGTCCAAAGAAGGAGCCGGAGCAGGCTTCATCATTATTGATCCGACAGGTAATAAAACATTGATAGCATGTAGGTTGGAATTTGAATGTACTAACAATACTGCAGAATATGAGGCTTTACTGCAAGGTCTCAGAAAAGCTTTAGACATGAACATTCAAAATTTAACCATTTCAGCGACTCTGAAATAGTGGTTAGACAAGTAAGAGATTCTATCCCTTCGCATCTCAAAAGCTACCAATCTGAGGTATGGAACTTAATGATTAAATTTTCTTCTTTTAATATAAATTCCATTCCTAGATTGAATAACTCTGAAGCAGATCTATTAGCTAATGTAGCTTCTAAACTTCTTCCTGCAGAAGGCTTGTCCCCAGATGCATTCTTCGTTGAGCTATTGTTTCGGCCATCCATTCCCGATAATTTCACCAACTGGAGAGTATTTAACGATGATTAGCAGATTATCAACTTTCTGCACATGGAAGAAACCTTCCAAGGCGCGGTGATAGACGAGCACACACACGACGACAATTTGCACGATTTCACGGTAATACCTGATCCGAAATCTCCTGAAGCTCTATCGGATATGGTAAACTCGATCCCAAAACCTGTAATTAGATTAGAGAAGTTTTATGATTTTGAAGATAAATTTAAAAAGACGGTCAATTGTAAAACCAATAGTTCCTCATTGTCTTATGAAAAAGTTAATTTAGGAACTAGTGAAAATCCTCAGTGTATTAACCTAGGCTTGGGATGTTCTAAACAAGAAAAAGATGCTTTTGTTAAATTGTTTAAAGAATTTAAGGATGTCTTTGCATGGACGTACGATGATCTTAAAACGTTCGACCCTAATATCATACAGCATGTCATCCCGATGAAGCCCCAAACCTTACCCTTCCAACAAAAACTGAGGAAGATGCATCCTAAACTAGAACCGACCGTTCAAAAAGAATTGACTAAACTCCTAAGTGCTAAAATAATTTTTCCTGTTAGACACACTCAATGGGTGTCCAACCTTGTCCCAGTCCGGAAGAAAAATGGGGAAATTCTACTTTGCATCGATTTATGCAACCTTAATAGAGCGTC
This sequence comes from Picea mariana, assembly GCA_032191745.1. Lineage (NCBI taxonomy): Eukaryota > Viridiplantae > Streptophyta > Pinopsida > Pinales > Pinaceae > Picea > Picea mariana. Next base: position 640,940 of record JASDQU010100356.1, read on the forward strand.
TGACAAAGACAATTATCTTTTCCCACCTATGGAACAGATCCTTCAATAGGTATCTGGTTCCGAGAGGCTATCTTTATTGGATGGTTTCTCTGGATACAACCAAGTCCTGATGTCTCCACCAGACCAACTCAAAACTACCTTCCGTACTCTGTGGGGCACTTATGCTTATCGCAAAATGCCCTTTGGATTGATTAATGCGGGTGCTACCTTTCAGAGAGAAATGGATATTGCTTTCTGAGGCTTAATCAATCAGTTCGTTGTAGTTTACTTAGATGATGTGACTGTTTATTCTAAAAACAAAAACGATCATCTAGCTCACTTACGATCCATTCTGCTATGATGTCGTAAATACGGCATCTCCTTGAACCCCAAAAAGTCCATCTTTGTAGTAGAACAGGGTAAACTCCTAGGATTCATTGTGTCTAGTGATGGAATGATTATTGACCCTCAGAGGACTCAAGTCATCGCCAAAATTCCTCCTCCTACATCCAAAAAATCCATGTAGTCTTTCTTAGGCTAGATTAACTTCGTGAGAAGATTCGTCCCCAGCTTCTCCGAAATGGTCAGGCCTCTATAGAACCTGATTAAGAAAGACACCCAATATCACTGGGGACACACATAAAATCAAGCTTTTAATGACATAAAGAAGGCCATAATAGACGCTCTGTCTCTCATGAGCCCTGAATTCTCTCAAGACTTTACACTCTATACTTTTGCCTCTGATCGTTCCTATGCCGTAGTCCTGACTCAGAAGAATGTCAAGAACAACGAAGTACCCATCGCCATTATGAGTTCCTCTTTCAAAGGCACTGAACTTGACTACCCAACGATTGATCGGCAAGCCTACGCTGTTTTCAAAGCAGTTAAGCATTCCTGGTCCTATCTTTTGAAGTCGAGGATGAAATTTATTGTCCCCTACCCTGCCGTAAGAAACTTGTTAGTGCAAAAGGAGTTAGGAGAGAAGAGAGCTAACTGGGTCACCTCCTTGCAGGAGTATGACCTAGAAATCACCCCAGCTCAGATTGTGAGAGGCCAAGGATTGTGTAAATTGGTCGTTGATTCAAAAACAGGACAACAAGAAGATAGTGATACGTCAAACCTAGGACAAAGTGATCAAAGTATGGTATGTTGCGCAAAAAACCTCGTTAGTCCTTGGTACGACGATATTAGATTCTGTCTTGAACATGGGTCAGCACCCCATCACCTTGACCCTGCCAAGAGAAGAGCGTTGAGACTAAAGTCTGCCTCCTTTCATCTACTTAACGGTGTACTATTTCGTCATAACTTTGACGGCATACTGATGCGTTGTCTCGAAAAGGATGAAGCAGAAAAAGTCTTGCTTGAGTTGCATGCAGGAGAAGCTGGTGGCCACTTCGGTGGTGACACCACTGCTCATAAGGTTTTAAGAGATATTTATTACTGGCCCACACTTTTTAGGGATTCCCATGCCTTGTGTTGCAAATGCATCATCTGTCAGAAAGCATCAGGGCGGTTGCAAAAACTAGCCTTTCCCTTGCAACCCGTTTCAGTAGATTCTCCTTTCCAGCAATGGGGCCTTGATATCATAGGTCCAGTTAACCCTCCATCCTCGCAACAGCACAAGTATATTGTGACAGCCATTGATTATTTTACTCGATGGTATGAAGCTACTGCGCTAAAAAATGTCAACACTAGTCAGGTAATCGCCTTTCTAAACTTGAATATAATCACTCGTTTCAGCATCCCTGATTGTCTAGTCTTTGACAACGCTTCATACTTTTCTTCTCTTGAGATGAGCGAGTTCTCTTTGGAAAAAGGAATAAAGCTAAAGTATTCTGCTAGTTAGTACCCCCAGGGCAACGGCTTAGCAGAATCAACTAACAAGAACTTGATCAAAATAATCAAGAGAACCATGGTTGAAAATCATAAGAATTGGCACAATGCGCTGCTGAACGCACTATGGGCCGATAGGGTAGCACCCAAAGCCGCTATAGGTAACTCCCCCTTTTTTCTCATCTATGGCAGGGAAGCAATTTCGCCACCTCACATTCTTCTTCCTTCTCTTCAATTGTCACAAAAAGTCTAAGAAGAAGATTGTCCCCCTTTAGAAAGCCAAATTAACGCTTTGATGAAGCTAGAAGAAGTAAGAGCCCAAGCTAAGCGTAAATTAGATCAACATCAACAATTGATTAAAAGCTGGTTTGATTCTAATTCTTCTTCTGATAGGAATTTTGAAGTGGGTGATCTCGTCTTAAAGTGGGACAAACCACACAAAGGAAAGGGTGAGCACACAAAATTTCAAAACTTATCGCTTGGACCATTTTTAATTGCTGAAAAGTTGGGTCCTAGTTCCTTTCGATTACAGAATCTTGAAGGGCAGCTTGACACCTACCCGGTGAATGGCCAAGCCCTGAAAAGATACTTTGCTTGATAACTACCCTTGTATATTATGTATATATATTTTTGTTTTTATTTACTTTTTCATTTTCTTTTGTTTTTTGATTTTGATTTGAACTTATCAGTTTGTATTTTTTGAAAAATACACCTACCTGTACATCGAACTAATTCAGACAAAGGCGAAAGATATTTTCTTCGTTGAAATAACTTCTGAAAAATTTGTACGAACATCAATGATATATTGCTGAAATTTATATCTGTGTTGGAAAATTTTACTGATGTCAATCTCTGAGAAAAGTTTGTCATGATCATCTATTATCTTTTTACGCTGTCCCTTTTCCGTAAATGAATGACTCAGGAGATGTCTCCCTATCTTATGAAGTTGTTTGTTTTAATAAAACATCTCTGGATCTAAATAAAGGACAGTTCTAAAAAAAAATTCTGATGAGGTCTAAAAAATATGTTAAGATATCAAGATTTTCAGTGTCACACCGCTCAGCTATATACATATGAAAAACAAAATAAAATTATTAATAAGAGCTGTGGGAAATGCTTGTAAACCCGCCGGGATACTGAACAGGTCCGCTGGCAGCGGGTAAATGCATGCATGGTGCCAAGACAACTTCGTCGGGGTACTAAACAGGCCCGCTGGCAGCAAAGCAATGTCGGGTACATGAAAATCTGCAAAAAATATAAGAAACCTCTTTAATGTCCTTTATTCTAATCTAGAACTTCTTGACAGGATACAGATGTCAGAGTGGGTTAAATGGAAACCCTGTCGAGGCTATGGACGCCTGCTGGCAGCAGTGGCCATGCCAACAATATTGAAGATTTTATCTTTAATATCGTGACTTGCTAATCTTAAGATTGTTATTGGTTTTCATCTTTTAAAACACTGCTGGAAAAAATGATTTATGATGATGTTTGTACGATTTTCTGGTTGATATTTTCGAGTTGAAATTATCTTTGCTGTCCTAATCTGAATTTGTTACTTTTGCAGAGATAACTGCTTCTTCCAGTGTGTCGCCCTTGTTGGCAGCCAATTCACCTTTTTTTATTATCCTATAAGCTGCCTACACCTATGTCTTGCGAACATCAAGTTTTTCGTCCCATTTTTCAAATAGACAACACTTTCATTTCTTGTGACATTTACACATTTGTCTTCGTTAAGTTTTCACGACGGTAAGCATGAAAACTTCAAATGAATTGATTTGAAAAGGAAATTTTTCATATTCAGTTTGGAACATAATCATGTTTGGATTTGGTTCTGATATGATCCATATGCTATGGTTGATAAACGATTTGATCGAGTTTGATTGTTACGATTTGCTCGGATATGATTTCGTTATCATTGATATGCTATGACTGGTAAACATTTTCGGGAAGATACTTGTTACGATGTTGTATCGTGTGTTGTTCTATATTTGATTGATTCCAAGTTAAGGAGAACGACTCTGTTTATTTGATGAAAATAATACACTCAGATAACATTCACACCCGAATTAGAGACGAATCCGAATCATAACAATTGTGTGAAAATCCTTAGCTAAATCGATTCGTTTTTGTTCTAAAATGGCAAGTTCGTTTTATGAATCGAGTTCAGATGCTAATTAATACTTTATATTTTAGATTTGTGAAATGAATTGGTCAAACTCTGTTACGATTCGTTTGATTAAAATGATTGTGATCAAAATTAATCGATCCTGTTTGCTTATTGTGAAATGATCAACGATCAATATCTATAACGAATTATGTTTGATTTATCCTGTTAAGATTGTGTTTGTGACATTTACGAGACAGTTACGATTTGAATTCGTTCACAGCCTGAATCGATTGCTATACAGTTATCGTGATAATCTTCTTCGATTCACAAGTGTAAGGATGTGTTTGCGATTTGTTCTATTTTCAATTGAATATCAAAACAATATTATACACATGGATTCAATTTGTTGGGAAACGATTACGATTCTGTTTCATATGATTTCATTTACCCGATTCATGACTGTAATCGAAACAGAGTATTGCTATCTCTGTACTCGGTTAATGATGTGGATCATGTTTGAGTTCACAATAGAATATCGTTTTCAATTTATGATTCGTTTTCAAGTAATTATTGGTTGTCAATTCAATGGAAATTCTTAAAAGATTTGATTTAATTTCAATTCTGATTTTGTATCTTATTTTAGACTAGCTACAGAATCAGATGATTCTGTAGCTAAGTCTGTAGAATTAGTTTTTATTGTTTTATTAATAAAATATCTCTCTAACTTGTCTATTTCTGACCTGTTTCAGGTGAATTCGAAATTGCATGGGATTTGATGGACAGTTTAGAGGATATTTGAAATATTTTGGTTTCATTTTAGTTTCTTAGTTGATCTTGGGAATATCTTCCCAGATTATGTAAACAGTTTGATAACTTCCACAGGAAGGTTTTACCCTGTGGAAAAACTTATAAATACTCATTATTTTTTGTAAAGAAGACCATCCTCATTCGTGGGAGAACAAGGATATGGAATTTTAATACAGACTGAGACAGAATTTGATATTCTGCTACAGCTTTAGCTTTTCATAATATCAATATTTTGTTTTATGTTTATGTGTATCAATTTGCATTTGGTTAATGACTACTTTAGCTATCTTAGTCTTTTGCAAATGATATAATTTAATCAATATAATCCATATCATATTTCTTCCAGTATATTAAAAACATAGCAATTGCTTGATTCAGTTTGCGAATGACAGATTTCTCTTCTTCATAAGTTGAATTATTAAGTATAAGTTTTTGCATAACAGGTTTCCCTTATTGCAGAGATTTATAAATCGTATAATTGTTATGATTTTTTATGTCTTGTTTGTCCTGTAAACAACTCAAAGAGTTGTGCAGCTTATCGTTTACGAGAAGCTTCTAGATTACCCGGTGCGAGTTTCCTTCCTCCGACCAGCTTCGCAGTCATCATACCCAGGGCAAATCTGGAGCGTTTCTAGGTCTGTTTGTTGTTTATTTGTTTAGTATATTTGTTAGTATTTTAGTTAGAATATATGTAGTTAGTATATTAGATTGTTTAATTTCAGTAAGTTTTATTTCTTGTTCATAAAAATCATAAAAATCAACAAAAATATCTGTCTCTGTCTTAGGGCAGAAAAGCAAATCAGTTTTCCAGGTTTTAATTAAATCTGTAAATTGTAGATTACTGTACATTTTGTGAATAAGTTATATTTCTGATAGTAGTTAGATAGTTAATTAGTTAGTAGTTTTTAAATAGTAGATTAGTTAGTTTATTTAGTAGTTAGTTTTAATTAGATTAGTGTATTAGTTTGTTTTATTGTTAATTAGTTTAGTTTGTTTTATTTAGTTTTATGTTAGTTTAGTTTGTTTTATTAGTTTTAGTTAGATTAGTTAGATTAGTTTAGTTTTCTCTTTGGTTTTMTTAGAACCTTAGATCGGCTAACGGAGCAGCTAAACCCATCAGGGTGGTTCATTCCAAACGGCTTGGGTTATTAGACAACCCCGGAGGTTCCACTCTCTCAGTTGACGGACGGTCAATTTCGCCTGTCAACACCATGCAATTAGACCAGGAGATTCAACAATATCAGTTCCAAGGCATCACCGTTGGTTCACCTAAGATCATTAGTTCCCATCGCATGGAAACGCTGCTCAAAAAAGGTCATTCTGGAGTAATTTCCCAACTCCATGCTGTACAAGCAACGAAGACACCCTTTATGCCGCAAGACCTGTAATCCATCCTCTCTAAACATCAAGTGGTATTTTCCACTTCTCGGGGACTCCCTTCTTCTTGTGGTGTTCATGATCATTCAATTCCCCTTGCACCAGGAATCCTTCCTCCCAATATACATCCCTATCATCACCCCTTTTCCCAAAAAAATTAAATTGACAAAATGGTGTAAGAAATGCTTAATGTAGGCATTATCCACCCTACTACAAGCCCCTACTCTTCTCATGTGCTCATGGTCCTAAAGAAATAATTTTCTTGGCACATGTGTCCTGACTTCCGTGCCCTCAACAAACTCACCATTAAAGAAAAATTTCCCATTCCTGTCATTGATGACCTCTTGGATGAATTCAGTGGCGCCCAGTTCTTTACTAAACTGGATCTTCATTCTGGCTACCACCAGATCCATATGAAAGAGGCAGACATTCCTAAGACTGCCTTTAGAACTCATGAGGGCCACTATGAGTTTTTGGTCATGCCCTTTAGCTTGTGTAATGCCCCCTCCACCTTCCAAAGCCTCATGAATCATGTATTCTGCCCTTTTCTCCATCATTTTGTCTTAGTTTTCTTTGATGATATCATCATGTATAGAAAACCTGGACAGACCATATTGCTCATGTGGATATAGTTCTCCATCTACTCTCTCAACACCAACTTTTCCTGAAACAATCTAAATGTGCTTTTAGCACCTCAGAAATCGAGTACTTGGGTCATCTTGTTGGCAAGGACAACATCAGGGTGGACCCTAAAAATATTGAAGCTATGCAAGACTGGCCTCACCCAAAGACTCTCAAAAGCTTGTGCAGATTTCTGGGCTTAACAAGTTATTATCGCAAGTTTTTTAAGAATTATGGAAAGATTGTGGCACCTCTCACGACACTCCTCAAAAATAATTCTTTCACTTGGACTCCAGTAGCTGCTCAGGCTTTTCAAACCTTGAATATGTCCATGTGCACCACTCCATTCCTGGCCCTTCTCGATTTCACAAATACCTTTGTTCTGGAATGTGATGCTTTAGGGAAAGGAATTGGAGCTATCCTTATGCAAGAGGGTAGGCCTTTGGCATTTACCAGCAAACAACCGTCTGAATGGAATTTGGGAAAATCAATCTATGAAAAGGAAATGTTGGCTATTCTGCATTTCGTCGATCTATGGTGCCCTTATCTATTGGGGCAACGCTTCCAAATTAAGACATATCATCAAAGTCTCAAGTATTTTCTGGAACAACGCATATCCTCCCCAGAGCAAAAAAAATGGGTGACTAAGCTCTTTGGATATGATTATGAGATCATTTAGAAGAAAGGAAAACAAAATGTGGTTGCGGATACACTTTCCCAAAAATATGAATATGAATGATCCATTTTTACTCTCTCCTTCATTGTACCAGACTGGCTCCAAGCCATTCGCCAGAAATGGCTACACAATCCCAAAAGATTGCATCTGATACAACTATTGCAGTCCAATTCTCTAGTTTCCTCAGGGTACTCTTGGCTCCATGATGATCTTAGATACAAAGGTTGTTTGTATTTAAGTCCTTAAATCCACGTTACTTTCTCAGCTTCATGCTACACCCCTAGCTGGGCACTCCAGGTTCACCAAAACCTATGACAAGGTCAAACATTATTTTTTCTGGGATGGCATGAAACAAGACATTTGTAATTTTGTAGCTGAATGTGATGTGTGTCAATGCAACAAGGGTGAAACAATCAAATCTCCTGGCACACTGCAACCGCTTCCGATTCCACTTGCTATTTGGAGGGATATCTCTATGGATTTTATCACAGGCTTACCTAAATCAGAAAATAAATCAGTCATCATGGTGGTAGTTGATCGCCTTTCCAAGTATGCTCATTTTTGTGCTCTTTAACACCCATTTACATCATCCACTGTGGCTCAACTTTTCATGGATCAAGTCTTCAAGCTTCATGGCATGTCACATTCTATTGTTTCTGATCGCGACCCAACTTTCACCAACAATTTTTGGCAAGAACTGTTCAAACTACAAGGCACCCAATTTCATCTTTGAACAGCTTATCATCCCCAGACTGATGGTCACACTGAAGTTGTCAAAAAGTGTTTGGAAACATATTTGAGGTGTTTTTCATCAGAAAATAAAAATCAGTGGGCTCAATGGTTACCCCTAGCTAAATGGTCATACAACACCTCATACCATACAACTACCCACATCACTCCTTTTGAAGTGGTATATGGACAAAATCCACCTTCAATTATCTCATATTTACTAGGTGTCTCGAAGGTCCAGGTGGTTGACCAAACGCTTACAATTCGAGAGGCTATTCTCCTTACCCTCAAAGAGAATTTGGTCATGGCCTAGAACCACATGAAGCAACAAGAAGATCAAGGTCGCTCTGAACATCAATTTGCATAAGGGGATCAAGTGTTTCTTCGGCTGCAACCTTACAAGAAAAATTCCCTCAAGGTCGTCCATTATCAGAAGTTGGTGCCCAAAATTTATGGTCCCTATACCATTCTCAAGCATGTGGGACAAGTGGCCTATCAGTTATCTTTGCCCAGTCATTCGAAGCTACATCCTGTTTTTCATGTTTCATGCTTAAAGGAGGTGATTGGAACTAAGTGTCAAATTCAAACCAACCTTCCCGAATTGGATGAAGAAGGATCCATTTGGCTACAACCAAAAGAAGTTTTGGACCAGTGTGAGCGTCGCCTGCGTCAATGAACCATCAAGGAAGTGTTAATCCAGTGGAAAGATATAACTCCAGTAGATGCCACTTGGGAACCAACTACCATTCTGCAACAATTTCCACATCTTAAGCTGTGAGGACAAGGTTGTTTTTAAGGGGGATGACATGTTAGGGACCTAACCCCTCATGTAGGTAGAACAATATATTCAGATGTAATAAAGGTCAATATTAATAAGGCCTTGCAATAAGGTAGAATAAGTCAATTGTAAGAAGACTTAATGGAAGCTTCCGCTTCTAGAAGGATCTTCCTCTAGATGGTTCTTTTGATAGACATATTTAGTATAAATAGGAGTCGAGGGTATGAGAACCCTAGCTTGGATATTATTGTAATAGAGCTCTACTAGACTTGAGTTTTCCCCCTTGAAGAGGCCCGTGAACATTTCTCTCATAATCAAAGTGTTATTTTTGTTGTTATTTTGATATCATTTCAGTGTTATTGTGGTGTTGTTCTGGTTATATTGTTGTTTATCTGCCATTTCTAGCATTTTATTTCTATTTTTCATACTTTTTATATCTGGAATATTACAAAGGACTACTTGTAAGCCTAGTATTTTCTCAAACAAGATGGAAAACAAGGATTAGGTTGGAGCACATTTTGTTAAAATTTCAGACCCCAACCCAGTTTCAGTCTCGCTGATTTTTCAGCCAAAGTTAAATGCCCAAACCCAGTCTCAGCACAGTTTTAGCACTATTTCAGTACAGTTTCATCATATAAAAAACTTAGCAGAAAATAAACTTCAGAACTGAAACATGAGGATTCTGAACATCGTTTTCAACGCAAAAATAAAATATCAGCAGTATGCAAAACTCAGAAAATTTATAGACAGAGATTTTTGGTCTAACTTTGATGTTGGAAAAACCCACAAGGGGAAAACCAGTGAGAGAGGACTTTTTATTATTATTGAGCTTCTGAGAAATTTCTTCTACAGCATATTCATCTTCAGAAATTTACACAAACTTATCTCGACATTCCTGTAGCTTTTCTCCTCAATTTTTGAACCAGAAATCCGTACAACTGTACGGTTGTCCCAACAATTAATGTTGTACGAACTGTCTCAAAATTTGTGCCCAAAATTTTGCCAAGACTGTATGGAAAACCCAGCATAAACAGCTCCTTGAAAACCGTGATGTACGACCCTCAAAATTCATTCCAAACTATACGGACTGTATGAAAATACACTCAGAAATCAATTGCAGCAGTTACCTCAATTTCTATTCCAATAAATGGTTGTATGGTAGCCTTGGGATGCATGCCAAACTCCTCAAAAATTATTCTGTTGTCTCCCTCAATTTCTGTGCATGAAAATGGTTGTACGGCCTCTAGAAATCCATACCGTACGGTCTGCATTAATGGTTGCACCTTGTCTTGATATATGTTCTAGCTTGTTGCCTTGGGATGCGCACCCAGCTCTACAAATGCTGCCTCTATTTCTCCAGCTCGACCTCCTCTCTTTTCTCTCTTGCTCTCTCAACAAGAAAAATGGATCAACAACCCACAATGGGTGCGCCCTCTTTCCCTAATCAACCTCATGAGGGAAGGTGAGGGGTTTTCTAATCTAACGGTTGAGATTAGATTAGATGGGTGGCTGATATTTGGTGTCTCTTCACTCACCCTCACTTTAGTCATAAAGTTATCTTTAATTTTCATCTCACAAATTAATTTGACTAGGACCCACATTAGGCACTTTCTCCCCCTTAGGCGCCTAGGGAAGAGAAACACTTGCCTTGGTACTTT
>JASDQU010100356.1:651554-698620 GCA_032191745.1 Picea mariana
CGCCTAGGGAAGAGAAACACTTGCCTTGGTACTTTATTTAATTAAAAATTTAACACTCCCTCATACCGAGGAAAGTGTTACTCACCACTCCAAGCTTGTCCCTGAAAAATACAAACTTGCCTCTGCCCAATGCCTTGGTGAGTATGTCTGCAACCTGCTCCTCTGTAGATATGTATTGTAGCTCCACAGCTCCTCTCTGAACATAATCATGGATGAAATGATACCGAATCTCGATATGCTTAGACCAGTCATGAAAAACTGGATTCTTTGAGAGTTTGATGCAACTCTGATTATCACACTAAATCACGGTAGGCCTCAATTGCACACTGAACAATCCCACCCTCATCTTGTGAAGCCAAAGGGCCTCACAACTAGCCTAACTAGCTTCCATATACTCAGCCTCTGCCGAACTCAAAGCCACTGACTTCTGCTTCCGACTAAACCAAGACACAACTGCTGATCCAAATCTGAAGGAGCACCCTGAAGTGTTTTTCCTATCACTGACACATCCTGCCCAATCTCAGTCTGTATAGCCAACTAGATGAACTCCATATCCTCTATGATAGTCCAAACCATAATCTACGATACCACAAAGATACCTGAGCACATGTTTTGCTACCACCCAGTGCACTCTCCTAGGCTCCACCATGAATTGACTGAGAGTGTTAACAACAAAACAAATATCTGGCCTGGTATTGACCAAATACATCAATGACCCGATCAACTAACGATACAAAGTGGAATCCACCAACTGTGAATCAGAAGCATGAAGCTTCATCCAGTTGGTAATCATGGGAGTGGTCATGGGCCTACTATCTCCCATCTGAAATCTGCTCAGAATGTCACACACATACTTTCCATGTCCCAAGAAGATGTGTCCAAGCTCCTGCCAAACCTCCAATCCCAAAAAATAATGCATCAGTCCGATATCAGTCATCTTGAACTATGAAGCAAGGCTCTCCTTGTAGTTGCTGATGAGTCTCTCTGCCCCTATAATGAAAAGATCATCCACATTAAGCAGAAGAATGAGAGGATCCTCTCCAACCACAATGAAGTATAGGTTGGGATCCGCCTCACTCTTCTCAAAACCCAACTATTGAAAATAGGCATCTATCCTTGAATACTAAGCTCTGGGAGCTTGTTTCAGTCCATACAATACCTTCTTCAGTCTACACACATGAGACTCTCTCCCATGCACCTCAAAGCCCAATGGCTGCTCAATATACACCTCCTCCTCTATAATACCATTCAAAAATGTGGTCTTCACATCCATCTGGTGGATTTTCCAACCCATCTCTGCTGCAATGGAGATCACTGCCCTGATCAAAGTGTATCTAGCAATCGGTGCAAAGATCTCATCATAGTCAACTCCCTCAACCTGTGAAAATCCCTGAGCCACAAAGCGATCTTTGTACTTCTCAATGCTGCCATCTGTAGCATGATTTAGCTTGTAGAGCCATCTGGAAGTCACCACTGACTTCCCCTCAGGTCTAGGAACAACTTCCCAGACATCGTTCTTCATGATGGAATTATACTCTTCCATCATGGCATCTCTCCATACCTATCTACTAGAGGCCTCCTCAAAAATGGAAGGCTCAGACTCCTGAATATTGCTCACCATCGTGATGTAGCTGCAAAACCTCTCGGGAGGTTTACTCTCCCTCACTACCTGCCTGGGATTCCCCATTGAACCCTGTGCCTCCCTCAAAGTGTCTTAAAGCCACTTGGGCTTCCTTCTCTCTGAAGTAGTGTCCTATGGAGGGGACTCTCCCTTCTCAACCCCATCTTCTGAAGACAATGATCCTGTAGTAGACCCTGAAGTACCTGATCCTGAAACCTGTGGACCAGTAGCCTGTGAACCTGAACTCTGTGGCCCTGTCACCTGTGAACCTGTTGTCACTAAAGTTGGTGGCCCTGAACTCTATGTCATTGTAGTCTGTTGCAGGCTCACCTAAATCTGAGGTGAAGACTGCTCACCTCTCTCTGTCCCTCTAGACTTCCTAAAGGCTCTGTCCTCCTCAAATCTGAAATCCCTCCTCAAGAAAGTCTTTCTCAAGGAAGGAAGGTAAATACGAAAAGCCTTTGAAGTCTCATTGTACCCAACAAAGATCCCTCTCTCTACCATGGGCTCCAGCTTTGTCCTCTTATTAGAAGGGACATATGAATAAGTGATGCACCCAAAAATCTGAAAGTGCCCCACCTCAGGCTTCTTCCCAGAGAAAGCCTCCTCAGGAGTCATGCTTCCCATAGCCCTGTGAGGACTCTTGTTCTGTAGATAGACTGTAGTGTAGCATGCCTCAGCCCATAGAAATAGTGGCAGCCCATGATCATGTAGCATGGCTCTTGCAACCCCAACAATGGCCCTGTTCTTCCTCTCAGCAACCCCATTCTGCTACGGGTTGTAAGGAACAGTCAACTCCCTCCTAGTGCCCTCTCTTGCACAAAAGTCCATGAACTCCTTGGAGGTATACTCACCCCCATTGTCCAATCTCAAGACTCTGATTTTCTTCCCTGTCTGGTTCTCCACAAGAGATTTGAACTCTTGGAACCGACTGAAGACATGTCCTTTGGTCTTCATGAAGAAAATCTAGGACTTCCGAGAGAACTCATCAATGAATACAACATAGTATAGGGATCCAGTCAATGATGCCAAAGACATTGGGCCACATACATATGAATGTATAAGATCAACTATCCCTGGTGCTCTACTGTCACTGCTCGAAAAAGTAGTCTTGGTGTACTTTCCCAAAGCACACCCCTTGCACAACTCATGGTGCTCTAAACTGAAATCTAGAACTCTCGTCACCATCTCCCTCAGAACTCTCAAAGCCCCATGGTGCAAATGTGCCATCCTCCTATGCCATATCTCACATAGGTCACTGCTGCTTCTGGTAGAATGAATCAATGCTCTCACTGGCCAAAACAATAACTTGTACAGCCTCTCATGTCTAGTACCAATCACTTTGGCTGAAGTGATGCTAGACCCTCTGGGGAAAAGAAGCACCTTCCCATCATGGAACAAGATCTCATAGCCCTTCTCCTCAATAGTAGAAACTGAAACTAAGTTCTTCTTCAAACCTGGAACATAAATAACCTCTATCAAAGTCATGATAGGCAAATACTCCCTCTGAAATGATACAGTCCCACAACCAGCCCCCTTGACCTCCCGGTCATCTCCAAGAACTACCTTTGCATCTCCACTCTGTGTAAGATCTATCAAGTGCTCATGAACTATTTTCATATGGAAAGAGGCACCACTGTCTATATACCAAGTATCTGTAGTAGTGGTCCTCGAGGATAGACACACAATCAAGGAAAATTCCTTATCAAACTTGGTGGAAAAATCTTCCACCTCTGCTGAAGCTGTTGTTTGTTTCTTCTTCTTGTTTGGACACTGTCCTGCATAGTGCCCAAACAAGAAGANCGAGGATAGACACACAATCAAGGAAAATTCCTTATCAAACTTGGTGGAAAAATCTTCCACCTCTGCTGAAGCTGTTGTTTGTTTCTTCTTCTTGTTTGGACACTGTCCTGCATAGTGCCCAAACTTATGGCAAGCAAAGCACTTGACTTTACTCATGTATTTCTTCCCTTCACCCTTGGGCTTCTGTCCTCCCTTTGGACCCTTTCTGAACTTCTTCTTGCTAGAGGTAGCAAGAGCCACATTCTCCTCCTCATGACCTGTAGATGAACTGCCATGCACATAACCTCTCCAAGTCTCCTCCTGAACAAAGTCATCCCAAATACGTTCCCAATTGGGAAGCTTCTCCCTAGCAATAATGCCCTCCACAAAAACAACCCATTGTTTGGAAACACCATTCAATGTTGTTCTCCAAGATCATTGTCAACTATGGCTTCCCCCAAAGCTCCAAGATCATCCCTCACCTGTGTCAATCTAGTAAGGTATGTGACCACATTTTCAGCCTTGGTCATTTTTATTCTCTTTAGTTTTTCCCTCAAAACCATCTTTCGGTTCTCATTTGTACTCTGCTACAATTTAGTCAAAGAATCCCACATCTTATAGGCATGTGTCTTCCCCGTCAAGTGAGGAATCAAATGATCCTTGATGGCATCAAGAATAAATCTCTTAGCCTTGATACTCTTCTTAGTATAGGCTGCAAGAAGAGTAGCATTAGTAGGTACCACAACAGGATGAGTAGTGGTATTCTCCACAATGTCCCACAACTCGTTCTCTTGCAAAAGCAAGATCATCCTCTCCTTCCAAGCACCAAAATTTGCTGCCCCATCAAGTTTGTTCTCAACTCTCAAACCAGTAGCCATGACCCTCTTTCTGCTGAAAATCACAAATTCAAAAATCTGCCCTCTGAAGTGACTGTTGTCCTAACTTTCTGTCTATTGAAATCTCTGCTTCCCTTCAACTCAACTCTGATACCATGTTAAAATTTTAGACCCCAACCTAGTTTCAGTCTCACTGATTTTTCAGCCAAAGTTAAATGCCCAAACCCAGTTTCAGCACAGTTTCAACACTGTTTCAACACAGTTTCATCATATAAAAAACTTAGCAGAAAATAAACTTCAGAACTAAAACATGAGGATTCTGAACATCATTTTCAACACAGAAATAAAATATCAGTATTATGCAAAACTTAGAAAATTTATAGACAGAGATTTTTGGTCTAACTTTGACCCTAGAAAAACCCACAAGGGGAAAACCAGTGAGAGAGGGCTTTTTATTATTACTGAGCTTCTGAGAAATTTCTTTTACAGCATATTCATCTTCAGAAATTTACACAAACTTATCTAGACATTCCTATAGCTTTGCTCCTCGATTTATGAACCATAAATCTGCACAACTATACATCTGTCCCAACAATTAATGTTGTACAGACTGTCTCAAAATTTGTGCCCAAAATTCTTCCAAGACTGTATGGAAAACCCAGCATAAACAGCTCCTTGAAAACCGTGTTGTACGGCCATCAAAATTCGTGCCAAACTGTACGGACTATACAGAAATACACTCAGAAATTAATTGCAGCAGTTACCTTGATTTTTGTGCCAATAAATGGTTGTATGGAATCCTTGGGATGCATGCCAAACTCCTCAAAAATTATTCTATTGTCTCCCTCAATTTCTGTGCATGAAAATGGTTGTACGGCCTCTAGAAATCTGTATTGTACAGTCTACATTAATGGTTGTACCTTGTCTTGATATCCGTGCTAGCTTGCTGCCTTGTGATGCACGCTCATCTCTACAAATGATGTCTCTATTTCTCCAGCTCGACCTCCTCTCTTTTCTCTCTTGCTCTATCAACAAGAAAAATGGATCAACAACCCACAATGGGTGCGCCCTCTTGCCCTAATCGACCTCATGAGGGAAGTTGAGGGGTTTTCTAATCTAACAGTTGAGATTAGATTAGATGGGTGGCTGAGATTTGGTGTCTCTTCACTCACCCTCACTTTATTCATAAAGTTATCTTTTAATTTGCGTCTCACAAATTAATTTGACTAGGACCCACATTAGGCACTTTCTCCCCCTTAGGCACCTAGGGAAGAGAAACACTTGCCTTGGTACTTTATTTAATTAAAAATTTAACAGATTTAGCAAATCAAACTAGATCTAAGGCTTGATAAGATTAGCCTATTTTCTAAGTATGGGTAAACAAAGAGAATAACTCAATGGATTTATCACACTTGTCAACTCAACAACCAAATGGATCATATTAGGATTTACTTGTCTCGCATGCAGCTGAGGTCAAAATCTACTTTCCAAAGTGAACTAGAGTCTTGCAATAACCAATATGCCAACAAATAGGAGGTCAAATGCTTCTCAAAATAGCCATGTTGCCTCTCTAATAATAAAAATCTTAAAATCTTAAATTTTAAATTTTAAGATTGATGAACTAACACCATTCCATTAAATTGTATACACGTATGTGAATCGTAATACAGACATCATATTACAAGCACGTACCTTTCTACTATGATAACATGAGTTGTAATGAGTTAGCTTTACCTAGTTAAGCTCGTACTAGTGATAAGTATAATTGACTGTAATGGAGTTAGTGTGGTAACCTGATCTAATTCCATGGATAATCAGTATAAGTAAGTGTGATTTGTAATTTATGGATATATCATAACAAAGAGTAATTCCATGCTTATTGACATGTACTTGTTTATCCCATAGTAATAAGCACATCCCTATTGAATGCTCGTAGTTAATGATGAAACATGATACATGTATTAGTATTGGTAATGATTAATCTTGCACTGTTTAGTGCTTTGAGATCCATAGATGTGTGATAAAGATACAAGTATATGCATCACTATGATACTATAGAGTAATTATATTGGTGTATCCCTAGCTTATCAGTTTCATACTAGTGTTATGTTCATGCTTAAGCTGATATCACTTTGGATACTAGTTTGTTACATGTTTACTTATGGTAATCACCTGTATAACTTATGCAATACCAATGTTTATACTATACGTAAGGGTCGTTAATGATTAGGTTAGATACATATGTTCAATTAAAGTTGATATGTATATTGGAGTATCACATTGATTATGTAATTATGATTAGTATACACGTACTATATTCATGGAATAGCAGATTGGGGGATTATAGTATAATATGTTATGAATAAATGGTAATAGCTTATCATACATGTTTTATCCATAATAAGTAGTATGTATATTACCCCTATACGAGCTATGATGATTAACTTCCATTACAACTAATTGATGCTTACATATTATGTATATTAAGGTGGACTCCATCTTAATGACTAAGGATTCTTACTTCTCTATCTAACATATGAGCTATGATCGATTACCTTATATCTCTAATCAATGAACCTGGTGATCCTAGTATTAGGCTCTAGTGTTAAGCTCTGTAATCTGTGAGCTCCTATAAAACCCATAACTAAGAATGATATGTGTGTTATATGCATCTTATTATGAAACCCAATTCCATTTGTTATATCAGTAATGTTGATCCGCTTATATTCCATATTCATGTCATCCAATAAATACAACACTGTATAAGATCAAATTAGGCATATCTACTACTATTCCCATTGAATAAGAATGATGGGTGTATTTCTACTATTTCCATTAGTTTACTTGGGTTCATGATGTGTAATTAGATGGTATTGATACTCTATGTAAGAACTATAGACTCCCAACTAATTTGTATTGTATAATAGTGTACAACTAGTCTGATCTTTATTACGTTCAATATGGTGAATAGAGCTCAAATATGATACAAGGCAATGTACGAGGATTTATTACCCTTTTTAGTATTGTTACCATAAGTATTCACATTACTCTGCTCTAGTAACAAATCTGTAATGACTCTTAGCTCTACTACGAACCAGTGATCATAGTATTCATCATGCTTTACGAGTTAGTTATTACAAGTAGATCCCTAATAGTTACACAACTGTAATCAATACAAATGCTTATAACTGGAATACAACTTGTTACATGCTTAGATCATACGTATTATCCCTAATAAATACAACAACATTAATGGTGTAAATCGAACAGCACTGTCAAAACATAGGCCTAATAAGAGTCATGAGTGATCACTATTGTAAGAGACATCACGTATAACTATGTACACTGTAAGCTTCTTGTTCTACCATATGTAAGATCAATACTATGATTCACGTTATTAGCTTAGGTTTAATGGTTGGTGTATTACAGTATATAATGATCATGTGGTTAGTATAGAGTGATTACACCCTTATATTACAGTATTAGTATCATAGTTATGTGATAGGTGTCTAGTCTTATTACCCTATGTCATGGTGTTTCCATAATAGTTATCAAGCTCTATATTATCGTGAGCTTCATGCTTTGATTAGACGTATGAGATTAGTAGTAATGATGCCTTTATATAAGCCCATCTTAGGTAACTATGAACAAATGTATCTATCATATCAAGTAATTGTGCTTCCATAATGATTAAGCTCTGTATATTGAATACATAGGTATACAGTCCATATTGCACCATATTAGTAACATCTTGATATTCCATAACCAATGGTAATAGTAGAATGATATCGAGCTTGGTTGAATAAGGTGATATCGTGATTTCACCTCATTGGTCCTTTGATGGTCTTCTGGTCATAATCGACCTACATAAACATACACAATCTCTCACTCCCATCTATTCAATTTTTAGTTTTCCAACTCTTTTTTATTTTCTCTCAAAATCCCACTCAACCAACCCCTATTTCTCTCCAAATTACGTTTTTAAAGAAAAGGATTATGATACCAGTTTCTAGTTCAGATCCACAAAACAAGGGATCAATAGGGTAGGTAGTTAGCATGAGACATGGGAAAGAGGGAAGAACCAATGCAACTTTATATGCACTTCTCCTCCTATAAAGAGGCACTATACCAACATTAAAAATATATTTTCCCAACCCCCTATTTGTCATCCTTCATTGTTGCAAGGAGTTCTATATTTATCTCGATGGGAAAAAATTAGTTTGAGTTAAAAATGATATTTAGATAGAGATTTACCTAGTTTTTTTTTCAATTTTTGAATCATGTGGTTGGATCTCAAAACAATGTTTATTTAATTATTATGTTTATTTCAAGGATCGACTCCTCCTAACCAAGTATGATTTTAGGGGCTAAATTTCGCTCATGGGATAATTTTCCATGGTTTTTCCAAAAACGAGATTCACTATTTTAAAAATGATTCTCCCAAATTCTATAGGATAAAATTATTTTACCTTAAAAATTGCTAAAATTTTATAAAAACTATATAAAATACTTATAAATTTGATTTTTTTTTTTAAATATCACCAAACATTTATAGTTGACATATGAAGGATAAGTATTATTCGCCAAGGTTTCTACATTTTAAAATAAATTTCCATCCTTAAAATCATCCATGCTCCTAACTGTAATGTAAAATCTTTTTAATGTAATTGAGATAATGTTTTCTAAAAAAAATTCATGGCTTTCTCATGTAAATCCTCTAGCATCATTTGGAACTTGTTTTGATATTTTTTCATGAATATGGATTATTAAATTTTTAAAACATTATATTAATTTAATTTGTTCTTCTGAGTTTGAGATTGAAAATCATTTTATATTTAGATTTTTTTTTTCTATGAAATAAAAAAGTGGTTATATTATCTCTTTAAGGAAACACATGGTTATCTCTAAGATTGTATATCTTATGAGAAACATGGTTTATTCCTTTTCTTCCAAGATGTGTTTGACCTATGCTAATGAGTTTCCAAAGACAATTGTCTAGAGTGCCCAACACTACAAAGACAGTTGTCTAGTCTGCATTTCCAGAACTCCCATACTTCTCTATATTTTCACAAGCAAATATATCTCCAAGAACAATTTGTCTTTCACCCTGAAAAACACATTCAACAGTTAATAAAAGTTCAGAAAACACATTATATTTCTCATCTCTTTTCTCATTAACTCTACTCAAAGTTTTCTCTGATTTTTCATCCTTTTGATGTGCATATGACATGTCAATCTTGTCATATCCTCCTTCATGTTGTCTTGTCTTGGAAAAGTCTTCTTTGTCTTCACATTGTTTTGAATGTTGTCTAATTTCTAAATTATGTTCTTTGTTCTTGTCTTTGGCCTTTGTTCTTGTCTTTGTTCTTTGTTCTTTGTTCTTTGTTCTAAATTATGAGCTCGATTTTCAAGGACATGTGGCCAATGTTGTCTAATTTCTAAATTATTTTCAAAAATAATTCTCGACAAAGTGTTTTTGAAAATCGAGCTCATATTTAGAAATTGCACTATGCCTCATTGACCAAAGCCCTAGTACTGGAGATACTCCAAAAAATTGTTTTTCGGACAACAGAATGATATCGTAGGGCCCCCACTAGCTAAAAATCGATGCCCTTATTCTAATGCAACTGACAGTTTGTGCATCTGAGTCCCGGTTTGAGTTTTATCGTGAATTGCAACTTGCCTCCCCAAGCTATTTAGGGACATGTGGTCAATTTGGTTTGAGGGCATAAAATCCAAACCGAGTAGCATAATAGAATTCCATAAGCTCCCGCAAGTCTATTTGGCCAAGGCCCATGTGACTACACTAGCCAAAAAGACCCGACACACTGTTCTTTAAAATCAACCTCCTCTTCAGAAATTGCACTATGCCTCATTGAAAAAAATCGTAATGTTGGAGATACTCCAACAAATTGTTTTCTGGTCGATGAAATGATAGCGTAGGAGCCCCAATAGCTAAAACCTGGTGCTTCGGATCTAATGCAACTAACAGTTCATGCATCTGAGTCCCGTTTTGAGTTTTATCGATAGTTGCAACTCGCCTACTCAATCCATTCAAGGACACATGGCCAATTTGGTCTAAGAGCATAAAATCCAAACCAAGCAGAATGATGTTGTTCTATAAGCTCCTGCACATATTTTTGGCAAGGTCTATGTGGCTACACTAGAAAAAAATCTCGACATAGTGTTTTTGAAAATCGAGCTCATCTTCAGAAATTGCACTATGCCTCATTGACCAAAACCCTAATGCCATAGATATACTGCAACAAATGGTTTTTCAGTTGATAGAATGATAGCATAAGGGCCCCACTAGATGAAACTTAGTGCTCTTAATCCAATGCAACTGACGGTTCATGCATCTGAGTACCGGTTTGAGTTTTATCGGGAGTTGAAACTCGCCTCCTCAAGCCATTTAGCGACATGTGGTCAATTTGGTCCGTGGGCATAAAATCCAAACTGAGTAGAATAAAATACTTCTATAAGATCCCACAAGTCTATTTGTCCAAGTCCCACGTGACTACACTAGCCAAAAAGACCCAACACAATGTTCTTTAAAATCGACCTCCTCTTCAGAAATTGCACTATGCCTGATTGACCAAAATGAGATTAAGGATAGTGAATTTGTCAGTGGAACTATCTTAGATGCATAGTGATTTTCATGCCATTTCCATTGGTATTTGGAACATCACATAACTCCTCACGGTTAGAGAGTTATAGCCATGTGAAGTTGGAGAACCCAGATTTGGGTAATGGACCCAAGTTTGCTTGATGGATAACGGCATGAGTTTTGATATATTTGAAGGTAATACTATTCTAGATAGATAGTAAATGTCATGTCATTTATGGTGGTATGTGCAACATCACATAACTCCTCACGGTTTGAGATTTATGGCCTTATGAAGTTGGAGGACCCTCATATGTTGGCTTGAAGCCCCAAAAGGTCAAAGTAGTCAAAGTGGTTTAAGAGATTTTATAAGGTAAATAATAAAGTGAAGTGATGAGTGTACTATATTTCAAAGTGAATACAAAATAAGTTATTTAAATAATAAATTTAATGGAGAAATTAGAAGTGGGTTAACCCTAAAATAAGGAAAGTGGGCAAAGTGACCTAGAAGATGTTAAGGAAGCTACTTGGAGAGTATAAATAAGAGGCAAGGCTCTCTCATTTTATATCACACTTGAACATATTATATGTGTGTGTGTGTGTGTGTGTGTGTGTGTGTGTGTGTGTGTGTGTGTGTGTCTGAGGTAACCAAAGGATATCTAAGCCGAATTTCTGAGGGAAGGTGAAGAAAAGAAGGCCGGAATTCAAGGAAGGATAAATTCATTTGGTGATGTTTTCTAAGGTATGTTATTTACAAGTCATCTCACCATTTTCACAATAACTTTTTTTCTAGAATGATTCAGACTGTGAAATTTCTATGCCATTGAGAAAACATATCCAAGTATCTGTGGTTAAAAATTCATCTTGTGGTTCCTTGTATTTTTGGAGTTACACTCCATGGAAAATAGGGTTTGTCGCTAGTCCTGAAACTAGTCTAAAACATGTGTTTCGGGTAAAAACGTAATAACTTCTTCATAACAGATCCACATTTAGTAAGACCAAATTCCTTGGTTATAGTACATTCTGTAGTATTTTTTGTAACAGTTTCAGATCAATTCAACAAATATTCCATGTGGGGCATGCTCTACAAGGTCGCTCTCTAGAATAAGACAAAATTCAGCAAGGTATGCCATTTTTGCTATAACTCCTTTTCTGAGAGGTTCCAAGTAGTGACACCTGGCGGAATTGCATAAAACACACTAAAGAAAATTGTATATCAGTTTCAAATCTTCATTCATTATAGGTACAAAGTTATGATTATTTCAAGTCAGGGTTGTTGACTAATCCAAAACTAGTCATGTGAGACTAAAGAAAAGTTTGATGAAAATGATAGTCTTTTGTCATTAAAGTTAAGGAAGGTTTGCAGGTATGTGATAATATACACCATTTCTATTACAAAGTTACAAATCATATTTGGATTATGAAATTGATGAGGGATTTTCGTCAAGGTACATGTTGGGTACATGGTTGAGACAAGCAGTTGATGAGTTGGCACATACATGAGGTGTATAGTTGATGATGTTGGTATATATTGATGAGTTATAGTTGATGAGTAGTTGACACATGATTGGTACATACTTGGTACATTGTTGGTTTCACTTGTTTATAGTACAGGTTGATTACAGGTTGTTTGGTACAGGTTGGTGCATGGTTGATGCACTTGTTTATGGTATAGGTTGATTATAGGTTGAGGTACAGGTTGATGTTGTTTGATGCATGGTTCAGGTTTATTGGTACAGGTTTATAGCAGTATATCTCACAGTTATAGTGTGATAGTGGTTCCATCATTCTAATTCTACTTCAGGGCGGTTGGATAGGGCAAGGACAGGTGGTTGTAGCCACCTTCCAGTTGTAGCCAGAGAACAAAGGCAATTGTAACCTCCTTCTAGTTGTATCCAAAAAATTGGGGAGTTGGAGTTTCCATCAGGTTGTAGCCTGAGAAACTAGGGGGTTGGAGAATCCTTCCAGTTGCAGCTAGAAAACAAAGGAAGTTGGTGCTTCCAATGAATCTAATTCTTCAAGAGATATAAGAAAAATCATTATGTGGTTTTCTCCCACTTTGGGTTTCCACGTAAAACACCGGTGTACTTTGTATGTGTATGATTGTTCATTTGTTCATTGCTTATTTACTCTGCAGTTATTGGATGATAATTCTACATTGATATAACACTTGGATTATATGGTTAAAAAGGATTAAATTTCTCTATTACTGATTCACCCCCCCTCTCAGTAATCCAACAATTGGTATCAGAGCAGGTTCCTTCATAAATTAGTTTAACCACTGAAAGGTAGATTGTGGAGAGTACCAACTTGTATAAAAATGGAATACCACAGTTTGATGGACAAAAGTATGCTTTTTAGAGCATAAGGATGAAGACATATATATAGGCATAGGGATTCAAAGTTTGGAAATCAATTCTAGATGGATACATAGCACCAATAGTTCCACCAACAAATGACAAAGCAGTGAAACTCGGTGAGAATAATTCCAAAGACAAAAATGCACTTTTGAATGGTCTCAGTGATACTGTATTCACCAAAGTTGCACATTGTAGATCCACTAAAGAGATTTGGGACAAGCTTCAAAATATTTATGAAGGAGATACAAAGGTCAAAGAAGCAAAGCTTCAAACTTACAGAGGTCAGTTCGAACAACTATAAATGAAGGAAGATGAAAATATTGCAGCCTACTTCTTACGAGTCGATGAAACAGTGAATGCAATCATAAGATTGGGAGAAGAAATCGAAGAATTTGTAATTGTTCAAAAGGTACTAAGATCTTTTCCTATGAGATTCAACCCTAAGATATCAGCACTATAAGAAAGATTGGATCTAAACTCAATAAACATGGATGAACTGCATGGAATCTTCATAACATATGAAATGAGAACTGAACAGGAAAATTCAGATGTTAAAGAAGCGACCTTCAAAGAATCTAAAAGATCAAAGAAAAATAAAAAACAACAAGAAGAACATAGCAGCAACAGTGACATCTTGGAAGATGATGAAGAAGTGGCCAACTTCGTTAAAAGACTGAACAAGGGAATGAACGGTAGGTATATAGGTAAGCTTCCTTTAATTTGTTTTAATTGTGATGGTATTGGTCATTTTGCTAACAAATGTCCTCATAAGAAAAAGAGAAATGATGAAGGTTACCCAAAAGGAAAACACACATATAAAGGAAAAAGAACTAAAAAGAAAGTTTTCAAGAAAAGCTTATGCACCAAAGAAGAAAACTCATCATCAGATGAAGATGAAGTCAGTGACAGTGAGATAGGAAGAGTTCTATTCATGGAAGTAAAAGACTCTGATAGAGAAGACTCTGAAGAAGAATATGAAGAAGCTGAAGAAGGATACGAAGAAGCTAAAGAAGGATATGAAGAAGTCGAAGAAGAAATTGAAGAGGCAGAAGTTGACTATCGATAACAATTAATGTGTGCCATAGAAGTTATCAGAAGAAAAAAGAAGAAAAATAAGAAACTACTAGCAGAACTAGATAAGAAAAAGGACACTCGAGAACTAGAACAAACGATCACAAAATTGAAGGTTCAAATAGAAGAAGATAAAAGAATTGAAGAAGCACTCAAAGAACAGCTAGAAGAAAAGGACAAGATCATTGGAAACTTGGAAGCGAAGATTGTCACACTAAGAAAGGATATACAAAAGAAAAATATCTAGAACAGCTCAAAAGTTCTGGATGACATTATCAGTAGTCAAAAATCTCATCTTGACAAGTCCGGACTTGGATACAATCAGACAGAAAAGGGATCAAGATCCAAAACAACAGAGCAAGAAACACATCCAAAAATCCATGTAGAAACAATCAAAGGGGATAGGAAGATATACAAGGAATATTATAGGGACACTCCTCCACCGAGAAGATTCAGATTTCAAAATCAACAACAGACAAATAGGCCTCAAGAAGAAGAAGGATTCATTAGAGCACCTCCTTTCAGAAGATATTCAACTCCCAGGTATCAAACTATATTTTTTGGTTTATGTTATGTCTGTAATAATTTTAAACATAAAGCTGTGAATTGCAGAGCTAACAACAGGAACAGTAACAACTTTGAGAGTCATACACAAAGGGGTTATTCAAGAAGATCTAGTGAAACAAAAAGAAGAAGTTACAACAGGTTTGAATCTTTGAGCACTGAAGTGGAATGTTACAAATGTAACAATTTTGGACACATGGCCAAATATTGTAGAATGATAGTCCCTCCTAAAGAACCTCAATAGAATAACAACAGTCACAGACAAGAACCTCAGAAAACGACATGGATAAGAAAGAAAGATCAATATAGCAATGAAGAATGCCCAGTCGCTCTACAAGCTAAGAAGAAGAAACATGGTTGGTATGTTGACATTCGATGTTCAAAACACATGACAAGTGATAGAGACAAATTTCTTACATTACGAAAGGAAATAAATGGATCAGTCTCCTTCGGAAATGATAATTCAACCAAAATCATTGGAGAAGGCACATTCCGAATTGGGAACAAGAATGAAAAGGCACAAAATGTTCTACTGGTAGAAGATATCAAACATAATCTTCTAAGTGTGATTCAAATGTTTGACCAAGGTCATAAAGTTACTTTCGATTCAAAAAAGGGTGAGATAAGAAGACAAGGTTCAAAGAAATTGGTCAGTGCAGCTGCAAGAACTTCAAACAGCATATATGTGTTAAGTGAAATTGGAAATGAAAAATTTTTTCTAGGAAAAGAAGATGAAAGGTGGCTATGGCAAAGAAGAATGGTTCACATGAATTTTGATAACCTTGTCAAAGTCAACAAAAGATAAGCAGTCGGAGAAATGCACCAGATCACGAAACCAACCAACAATTTATGCAAGCATTGTCAACAAGGAAAGAAAATAAGGACCAGGTTCAAATCAACGAAATATTCAACAACAAGACCACTGGAAATTGTGCATACTGATCTAGTTGGACCAACTACAACAAAGGGCTTAAAAGGTGAGAGATACTTTAATTTATTAGTTGATGATTATACAAGAATAACTGCAGTTTGTTTTCTCAAGAACAAGTCATAAGCTTTTGAAAACTTCAAGATTTACAAGGAAATGGTTGAAAATGAGATGGATTCAAGAATCAAATTATTGAGATCTGGTAATGGAGGAAAGTTCACTTCAAATGAATTTATGGATTACTACAGTAGTCATGGAATAAAAAGGAAATTATCCATTGCTAGGACACCTCAACAGAATGGAGTTGTTGAAAGAAAGAACAGGATAGTACAGGAAATGGCTCAAACAATGTTAATGGATTCCAAATTGACAGATATATTTTGGAGACAGGTAGTGCATACAATAGTTCACATTCAAAACAGAGTAATTCTCAGAAACAACACTGACAAAACTCCCTACGAGCTATAAGAGGAAGACCAGCAAATGTGAAGCACTTCAGAGTTTTTGGAAGCAAATGCTACATCAAAAGAGAAGATGGCAGAATGGGAAAGTTTGACTCTTGTGTGGACAAAGGAGCGCTTGTTGGTTACTCAAGTACAAGGAAAGCATACAAGTGTTACAATATAAGATTGAACAAAGTTGTGGAAATCATCAACGTAGAAATTGATGAAAAATGCAGACCAGAATCAAAGGAAGAAAAAAATAAATCAATGGAACAACTTTTCGAAGAAGAAGCAGAAGATGAAGTAGAAGAGGAAGATGAAGAGAATCCGACAGAAATAGAAGAGCAAGTTAAACAAGTATCTCCAAAGACACCTAGCAAACGAGTACAAAAGAATCATCCTTCAGATCAGATTATTAGAAACAAATATGCAGGGGTTGAGACTAGAAGAAAACTCCGTTCACCAAAACAAACACACCTAGAACTCTTATCTACAATTGAACCAAACTGTTTTGAAGAAGACAACAAGGATAAATTTTGGAATAAGGCCATGAATGAAGAATTGGATCAAATAGAGAAAAATGACACTTGGGAACTGGTTTCAAGACCAAAGAATAAGAATGTGATCAGCACAAAGTGCATCTTCAGGAATAAATTGAATGAATATGAACAAGTTACAAGGAACAAAGCTAGATTGGTATGTAAAGGATATGCACAGATTGAAGGAATCAACTTTGAAGAAACATTTGCCCAAGTTGCTAGAATGGAAGCAATCTGTTTTCTTTTAACTTATGCGCTCCAAAAATATTAAAGTGTATCGGATGGATGTAAAATCATCTTTTCTGAATGGGGAACTTGAAGAAGAAGTCTACATTGAACAACTAGAAGGATTTCAGCTGTCAGAGAATGCATATTATGTGTGTAAATTAAAGAAGGCCTTGTATGGTCTAAAACGGGCTCCTAGAGAATGGTACTCTAGAATGGATAAGCATCTACAGTAGGCAGGGTTCAGAAAAGGAAGTGCAGATAGCAACCTCTACATCAAGGTAAGTCAAGGTAATATTTAATTAATTGAAGTTTATGTTGATGATATTATTTTTGGTAATGATGATGACTGGTTAAGCCAGAAATTTGAAAAAGATATGCAGAATGAATTTGAAATGTCGTTACTTGGAGAACTATCCTTCTTTTTGGTACTTCAGATACGTCAAAGCAACCAAAGAATTTTTATTTCTCAAACCAAGTATATCAGAGAAATGATAAAGAGGTTCGGAATGGAAAATTGCAAACCAGTTATCACTCCCATGCAAACCAGTTGCAAGTTGAGAAAATATGATGATTCAAAGTCTACAGATCAGAGGAAATATAGGTCAATGATTGGCAGCCTACTATATGTGACAACATCCAGACCAAATGTTATGCAGGCAGTTGGACAGGTGGCACGATTTCAAGCAGCACGAAAGGAGTCACATGTGTTAGCAATGAATTGGATTTTCAAATATCTCAAAGGAACTGAAGAGTTTGGATTATGGTATCCAAAAGGAAATAATCTACCACTTTTTTCCTACACAGATGCAGATTAAGCAGGTTATATTGATGACCGACAAAGCACCAGTGGAGCAATGTTCTACTTAGGTGAGTGTTTGGTATCATGGCTAAGCAAGAAACAATCATCGGTATCTTTATCTACAGCCGAGGCAGAGTATATTGCAGCAGCATCATGTTGTACACAAGTTCTTTGGATGAAACAAACTCTGACAGATATATAGGTTGAGTATGATGAGCCCATTCCAATCTATTGTGATAATACAAGTGCCATCAGTAACTCGAAGAACCCCGCGATTATCTCCAAGGCGAAGCACATTCCAATCAAGTATCACTTTCTACAGGAGAAGGTTGTTGAAAAGAACATCAGAGTTGAGTATGTGGGCACAAAAGAACAAGTGGCAGACATCTTCACAAAACCACTTCCACAGGAAGCCTTTGAATATCTTCACCAGAGACTTGGAGTTATTTCTACTCCAAAATGAATTATTTTTTAATGCTTATCTTATATGTCTTATATTTACACGAGGAAGCACCATAAGAGGACAGTTCAGTTAGGGGGAGCAGCCCCGGATGGAAAGATACCTTGTCCATTGATGACAAAGGGGGATATATTTATAAGATGCAGAGGATAGAGGCATGGTTCCAAGGGGAGCATGAGTGATATGATTTCATTGTTGCATCAGAGTGTTTCCATCAATGCCAAAGGGGGAGATTGTTGATTAAGGTTGGTTGTCATTGATGTCAACCCTTGAACAAAGCCCTGTAGCATAGAGGTTTGGGTAATGAACCCAATTTTATTTGATGTAAATATGAATCATTATTTTCTTTTCATGGTTGATAAGAAGTAAAGATGGATGAACTCCAAAGTGGTCCCCTTATGGTGAAAGCCCTCACGAGAAGACACTTTGCGGAGTGAGAGAAATCATGCTTAGTTATGGAATAATGAGATTAAGGATAGTGAATTTTTCAGTGAAACTATCCTACATGCATAGTTCTTGTCGCGCCATTTATGGTGGTATGTGGAACGTCACATAACTCCTCACGGTTAGAGAGTTATGGCCATATGAAGTTGGAGAACCCAGGTTTGGGTAATGGACCCAAGTTTGTTTGATGGATAATGGTATGAGATTTGATATATTTGTAGGTAATACTATTCTAGATATATATTACATGTCATGTCATTTCTGGTGGTATGTGGAATGTCACATAACTCCTCATGGTTTGAGAGTTATGGCCTTACGAAGTTGGAGGACCCTCATATGTTGGATTGAAGCCCCAAAAGGTCAAAGTAGTCAAAGTGGTTTAAGAGATTTTAGAAGGTAAATAATAAAGTGAAGTGATGAGTGTACTATAATTCAAAGTGAATACAAAATAAATTATTTAAATAATAAATTTAATGGAGAAATTAGAAGTGGTTTAACCCTAAAATAAGGAAAGTGGACAAAGTGACCTAGAAGATGTTTTTAACGAAGCTACTTGGAGAGTATAAATAAGAGGCAAGGCTCTCTCATATTATATCACACTTGAACATATTGAATATCTATAGGCGTCTGAGGTAACCAAAGGATATCTAAGCCGAATTTCTGAGGGGAGGTGAAGAAAAGAAGGTTGGAATTCAAGGAAGGATAAATTATTTTGATGATGTTTTCTAAGGTATGTTATTTACAGGTCATCTCACCATTTTTGAAATAACATTTTTTATAGAATGATTTAGACCGTGAAATTTCTATTAAATTGAGAAACATATCCAAGTATCCATGGTAAAAAATTCAGTTTTTGGGTCATTGTATTTTTGGAGTTACACTCCGTGGAAAATAGGGTTTGTGGCTAGTCCTGAAACTAGTCTAAAACAAGTGTTTTGGGTAAAAACGTCATAAATGCTTCATAACAGATCCAAATTCATTAAGACAAAATGAATTGGTTATATTATAGTCTTTATTACATTGTGTAACATTTTTAGATCAATTCAACAAATATTCCGTGCAGGGAACGCTCTACAAGGTCGCTCTCTAGAATAAGCTAGAATTCAGCAAGGTATGCCATTTTTTTCTATAACTCCTTTTCTAAGAGGTTCCAAGTAGTGAAACATGGAAGAATTTCATTAAAAACACTGAATAACATTGTGCATCAGTTTCATATCTTTAATCATTATAGGTACAAAGTTATGATTATTTCAAATCAGGGTTGTTGACTAATCCAAAACTAGTCATGTGAGACTAAAGAAAAGTTTGATGAAAATGCTAGTCTTTTGTTATTAAAGTTAAGGAAGGTTTGCAAGTATGTGATATATACACCAGGTCTATTATAGAGTTACAAATCATATTTTTATTATGAAATTGATGAGGACTTTCCGTTAAGGTACATGTTGGGTACATGGTTGAGACAAGCAGTTGATGAGTTGGCACATACATGAGGTGTATAGTTGATGATGTTGGTACATATTGATGAGTCATAGTTGATGAGTAGTTGAAACATGATTTGTACATACTTGGAACATGGTTGGTTTCACTTGCTTATGGTACAGGTTGATTACATGTTGTTTGGTACAGGTTGGTGCATGGTTGATGCACTTGTTTATGGTATAGGTTGAGGTACATGTTGATGTTGGTTGATGCATGGTTTAGGTTTATTGGTATAAGTTTATAGCGGTATATCTCACAGTGATAGTGTGACATTGGTTCCATCATTATAATTTTACTTCAGGGTGGTTGGACGGGGCAAGGACCAGTGGTTGTAGCCGGAGAACAGAAGGGGTTGTAGCCTCCTTCTGGTTGTAGCTAGAGAATTGGGGAGTTGGAGCTTCCCTCAGGTTGTATCCTGAGAAACTAGAGGGTTGCAGTCTCCTTCCAGTTGCAGCTAGAAAACAAATGAAGTTGGTTCTTCCAATGAATGTAATTCTTCAAGACATATAAGAAAAATCATTATGTGGTTTTCTCCCACTTTGGGTTTCCACGTAAAACACTGGTGTACTACGTATGTGTATGATTATTCATTTGTTCACTGCTTATTTAATCTGCAGTTATTGGATGATAATGCTACATTGATATAACACTTGGATTATATGGTTAAAAATGATTAAATTGCTCTATTACTGATTCACTCCCCCTCTCAGTAATCCAACAGTGTATGTCCATTTAGACCAGTACCCTGCCAACCTTCCTAGTTGTCGCAGAGAGATTTTCTTTGTCAATGATAATGAACTTTCCAAGAGAATATCCAATGACTGCCAGCGCCTCTTCATTCCAAAGATATAAGGGTAGCCCCGAAAGAGGTACCCAAAAATGTCTAAAGAAGAAGTATTATGTAATCGAATCGAAAGCTACATGCCACCTCTTTAACATGAGGCTACTGCCTCCATTAACCCAATTATTTTCAAGAAGTAACGATACATCTTCTAGAGTGTTACACAAGAACCCCATCCAACCTTTCGTCATATAATAAACCTTTGGTACATAACCTAAGTAAGGTTTCCAAAATTGCTCCATCCAAACAGAAAATTTTTCCGAGCTTAAATTTCCCTAAGAAAATCTCTCCACCAAGCCGTAGAGCGCCAACCTGCAAGTATCATCCAAACCAATATCCGAGACTAATACCATCCTCTTGACCACCCTATTTTCGTACCATTGTCTGTAACTCTTACAATAAGAAGGAGGAATAGGTGCCTTGCTTCGAGAACCAGTAAAATCAACCCCTCTATCAACAACATGTGGATTGTTCCCCGAGCACTATTTCAGCACCCCCTAAAATGAATCAGATAGAGAAGGTAGGAAAGTATCAAAAGAGGGTTCTAAATCATGGCCTTTGCTAAGACAATGAGCAGGTAAAACATAAGGCTTAGTTCTTGAATGGAAGCCAAGTGAATGCACCCCCGTAGTATTGAGGTTAGAGTTAATGTCTGCCTCCTACCAAAGTCCTTCAACTGACTCATTCATTAACTTGCTAACCTCCACATTTATGTTAGCCAACCGATTAAGAGCCATTAGGCCGCCACCTAGAGTACCCTAATGCAAACACTTGAAAATCAAGGGTTGTAAACTTCCCAAAGCCCAAGGTAAGAGGGGTAATAAATAATACATTGACCATGATTAAAGGAAACTAACCACCTGTGATCCACCTTCTATACCCAAATGATGAGAAATAGAGAGCTCCACGGTTCGGGAGAAACGAAATAGTTACCAAGAATATAAACGAAAATGGCAAGGAAATCATAATAACTCAAATAAATTCCTCCACCCACCTATGGTCCACTATAACTAGCAGAACAAGGCACAATAACAGCTCAAGAAAGGAAGAAAATGCTAAAACCCTAGCCAACAAAAAATAAAAAAGGTGAAGAAAATTACTGGAACCCACCATCTCCATGGCTAGACAATGAAGGTATCAAGCCTTCGACCATGGCGTCCTACTATTGAAGTCTCGCCAAAAAAAATTTGAAATAAGTGAGTGTTTATAAACCCTTATGATCCATAAGATTATAAATTAAAAAATACATATAAACATATTACAACTACACAAACATAGTATTATTAGTGCTTTCTCTAGAAAACTTTTGATAGAATATTCATATTGATAGCTTTGCATAGTTGGCATGGATAACCTAAGAAATGTAACATTATTAGTTATTTCGGTGAGGTTGGCCTAGTAATCAAATCAAACAAAAATAAATTAGATGTACATACAAATATTTGCATTAAAACAAATTATATCAATCAAAACTAGCATGCCTTTACGAAATTTTAGATAAGAAAATAGATTCCACATGCCCAATTATATAAAAAGAAAACATTTAGCAACTATTACATAAAACATAAAAACATTTGTATAAAAGGTAAAAACATTTAACAACTATTTACTAATATCATCTCCCTATTGATCAAGCAACTAAAGTGTTTTTCCCATTCATTCAATAACTAAAGTTCCTCTCCCTATAATCGAGTGTTCTATAATTGAGTGTCTATAAACCCTTATGATCCATAAGATTATAAATTAAAAAATACATATAAACATGTCAGCACTATGAAAACATAGTACTATTAGTGCTTTCTCTAGAGAAAATTTGATAGAATATTCATATTGATAGCTTTACATAGTTGGCATAGATAACCTAAGAAATGTAACATTATTAGTTATTGCAGGGAGGTTAGGCTAGTAATCGAATCAAACAAAAATAAATTAGATATACAGAAAAATATATACATTAATACAAATTATATCAATCAAAATTAGAATGTCTTGGGGAAATTTTGGATAAGAAAATAGATTCCACATGCCCAATTACGTAAAAAGTAAACATTTAGCAACTATTAAGTAAAAGGTAAAAACATTTACCTAAAAAGTAAAAACATTTAGCAACTATTTAATAATAACATCTCCCTATTGGTCAAGCAACTAAAGTTTTTTCCCTTTCATTCAATAATGAAAGTTCCTCTCCTTTTTTTTCAATAAAAAACTAGCACAAAATTATATTAACATATAATTTTTTTTACATACATTCATTCTCGTCCAAGCCTAGTCTGACATGACTGATAATAAGCTTGTAAAATAGATAGATACTATCAATAGTTCATACAAACTCCAAAAGGAGACAATATACCAAAAAAAGACTTTCTTGTGATATATTAAAACATAAAAGAGATTGTTCAGTAACTATATAGCGTTGACCAAGAGATACTATCTTTAGTAACAAGAAAAAACATAGAACATAGCCAAATGATTCATTGGGCATGTCCCTCCAGGCTCCCATTGATAATAAGTAATCCTTCCTTTGGGCTCCAGGAGGGCTTGTTTAGATAGCTTATCCGCCTCTTTGTTGAATTCTCTATAGATGTGGTGGAAGCTAATTTCCTGGAAGTTTTTCATAAGGTATTTGGTTCTAATATTATAGACTTCAATAAAGCACGCCTGTATTCGACCACGATCATTGAGCCAATCAATAATCACCCTAGAATCAACCAAAGCTTGAAGTTTTGTAAGAGTAAGATGAATGGATAAGGTGAGGGTTGCCCAAATACCCATGAGCTCAGCCTTAGTGTTAGTACCTTCCCCATAGTTTAATATCCATCAATAAACAATCAAATTAGAGGTTTTAATAACCCCCTTGTGCCACATACTTTCTTATCACTCTGAGAAGAACCATCAAAGAAAGCGGTTGAAAATTTCTCAGAATGAGTGATCAGACATTCTCTGGTGGGTACGCATGCTTGAGAAGAAGGTTGATTCTTAAAAAGAGCCAGATATTTGATGATCATTGATTATATAGAAGGGACTACACTTTCAAATATGGCCATGTTCCTTTCTATCGGTATACACCAGCATATAATAGTTGCAAGAGTAAGAGACATAGATTTTTCTTTAATCCAAATAATAAAACATTCAGAAAGAGTTTTTCCTTCCCACATCCTTTTAAGATTTTGGATAGTTTTGATTCTATTCTAGGCTTTTTTTGTAAACCAGCAATCAATAAAAAGATGATTGATATCCTTTGTATTTATTTTTCATAATACACACATGCTTGGGCCTTCCTAGCCCTTTTTATATAAAATGTCCCACGTTAATATTTTTTGATCCGTTGCCAGCCAGATGAATAGTTTAATTTTGAGTTGAAGATCCCACTTCTATAAATCATGCCTCCAACTAAACAGGACTGAAAAATTAAAAGTAGAGAATAGTGTTAGATAAACATTTTTAACAGAGAGAGTACCAGAAAAGTTACCTCCAGTGCACATGATTTGGTCTGGGGTGTCTCTAATCTTTATACCAGCTCCAATAAGTGTTTTCTGATAAAGATCCCATTCTTCCACCAAGTTGCCATTCAATTCTAGATCTGAACTTCAGATCCAATTTCCATAATAATCAGGGGAAGACTATTGAAACTTAGCTTGGGAAAGAACCAATATATCTTTCTTATGAAGGTGTTCTATAAGATCCTCAGAGAGGATCGCTCTGTCGCCCATCCCCAAAATGTGATCCTTTCCTATAGAAATTAAGTGACCAAATCCCGGTAACCAACTGAGCCAGTGGGTAATGATATGAACAGAATTTAAAAGATTATTCCATGTCATGGAAGCAGAATTTTGTTTGAAAGTGGCCAAACGAAACCAATTTGTGATAGTATTATTGTGAAGATACTTATCCTTTATTATCTTGTGCTAGATGTCATCTCTATTAAGAACGTGCCAGAGATAGTTTGCATTTAGAGATGTATTAAAAAGAGATAAATTATGAAATCCCCAGCCGCCACATGATTTTGGAGGAGATAGAATATCCCATCTGCAGAGGTGGTAATGATTTTTCTCACTGTTCCCATTCCATAAAAAATAAAACATAATTTTTCGAATTGCATTGATGATTATGCGCAGAATTAGCTCCAGAGACATCCAATAGATTGGTTGACCCTCCAATACTGACTTAAGTAGTATATATATCCCTCCCAAAGATATCCATTTATTGCATGAGTGGCCTATCTTTTTTTCCATTTTGATAATTAACCAGTTCCAATCCGCCACCCACTGAGTACTCGTCTTCAAGTAATAACCTAAATATTTGAAACCTACATTTAATTCTGAGAAAGTATATGTAAGAAAGGAATTAAAGGAATTTAGATCCAGCTCTATCAAGCC
Organism: Picea mariana; assembly: GCA_032191745.1. Classification (NCBI taxonomy): domain Eukaryota; kingdom Viridiplantae; phylum Streptophyta; class Pinopsida; order Pinales; family Pinaceae; genus Picea; species Picea mariana. The sequence goes on from JASDQU010100356.1 coordinate 676,930, forward strand.
TTCATAATGCATGGTTGTTTTTGTAATATTTACTTGAAGTCCTGAAGCTTTATAGAAAAAAACAATGAGATCTTCAATTTTCGACCACTCTAGTAAATCAGCCTTTGTCATAATCAAAACATCATCCACGAAAAAAAGATGTAGAATGTTAATCATTCTGGATACTTTGATACCTGAAAGCTTGTTTTCTGCTTTGCTCTTTTTTAATAAGAGGATAATTCCTTCCATTACCATGATAAAAAGTAACAGAGACAATGGGCATCCCTGGCACAAACCTCGTCCACTCCTGAAGAAATATGTAGTCTCGCCATTAATTAACATTGCATAAGTAGGTGAAGTAACACAACTCAATCCATTTTGTCACTTGGATGCCAAACCCCATTTTTATTAAAATCATTCTGAGCAGGTCCCAATCAATGCAATCATAAGCTTTGTGCAAATCCAATTTAAGAACCAGAGCTTTCAATTTCTTCTTTGATATACTGTGAAGAGCTTCATGCGCTGCACCAATAGAATCCTGAATCCTCCTACCTTTTAGAAAACCTAATTGTTCTCTGATAGGTTGCTAGACAGTATAGGATTAATCCTATTGGCAATGGCTTTTGAAATCAATTTAAAACAGAGGTTACATAAAGAGATAGGCCTATAATCCCTGAAAGAGGATAATTTTTTTTTTTTGTATAAGGGCCAGAAAGGTAGAGTTAAGGCTTCCGGTTATAGAGCCATTTATCCTTGATTCATCAATCATCTGAATGAGATCTTCACTGACCAGATCCATAAAAGTGGAAAAGAATTCCATTGTCCATCCATCAGGGCCAGGACTCTTATCTCTTTTGAATAGTGATAAAACATATTTTACCTCGTCTATAGTCATAGGTGCATATAAATTAATTGCCTCCTCATCATAAACCACCCTGGAGAAAAGATTAGTAACTTAAACTTGTTCATTTATAAAGGATAAGTCATGGGATTTGAAAAAAATCTTAAAGTATTGTGTAGCCGCATCCTTTATCTCTTTCTGATTTGTGTGCCCAATGCCATTCTCATCAACAATTTCCCAAATGTGATTTTTTATGCACCTATGATTTGTGAAATTGTGGAAATATTTTGTATTTTGATCCCCTCTTTTTACCCATATCGCTCTTATTTGTTTCCTCCATTTTTCTTCCTTATCTCGAAGAATCTTATTTCTTTCCATCTCTAAATTGCCAAGTAGTAATTCTTTTTCCAATTGAGAATAATCATCCACAAAGCTTAGATAAATGTCTTTAATTTGAGCTTCCAAATATTCCATGCGCCGCTCAGTATCTTTATTTATCTACAACACCCATTCTTTAGTCTTTATTTTTAATTCCTTTAGTTTCCATACCAATCTACGTTGGTATCCTCCTTCAAATAAAAACTTTGGATCATTCCACACCTGATAAACAATTTTTTTATAGTATTCTTCTACCAACCAAAGGGAGTTGAGTTTAAAAGGATATGGTTTATATATCGGCGAAATATCCAACTGAAGGATAACAAGAGCATGATCGGAAATGAAGGAATACTCCACTTATGTTCGATATAATCCACACTAAGATAGAATACCTTAAGAAACAATGCACCTATCCAATCTCTTTTCTATAACATGAATACCTTTTCGTCCATTGAGCCAAGTCGACACCACCTTATCTGGTTGTAAGTCCACTAGATTCTTTGACTATAATAATATCTTGTATTAATCTGCCAAGGAACCAATAGAGTTAGTTCCACCCCACATTTCATCAGTCAAGAGGGTGATGTTTAGATCTCCTACTAAGATCAAATTTTCTAGAGACATAAGACCACTATCCACCACTAAATCCCAAAAGGAACGTTTATCCAAGCACAGACCATAGACATTTAGGATAGATAGATTTTTCTGGCTAGCAATTACTTTTCCTTTCAGAAAAATGCCTCCACAAGTAAGAAGAGGTTTAAACACAAAAAAATTAGGGTCCCAAGATACCAATAAACCACCAGAAGTGCCAAAGGAATTAACAGCGTAGGAAACCTAAGAAGGAAGAAACACATTCACAAAATCTCTAGCTTTATGTTCATTAACTAAAGTCTCCTGTAATAGAATAACCTTCGGCCAGACACGATCCAATAAACGATGAAATGAGGTTTCCTTAAGGGTGCCCCCTACCCCTCTTATATTTAATGATAGTAGAATAATTATTTAGCCCTTGTTAGGGCCTTCATTGCTCTAAATGCCCCACAATCCGTGGTTGGGGAATCATCAACACAGTTATGAGTTGTCACACCTGTCATTTTCTTTCGCAAACTATGGGTTTTAATGGGAGAGTGTTCAATGCTTATACCTCTAGACCATGCAAACTCCCTTCCCACCCCTTTCGCTCAAGAAGTATATGTACTGGGTATCCCCCCAATAGATGAGTCATTCACAACAGAATTACCAAGGTAGACAGGTAAAGGAAAAGTTGACTTTTGGTCACGAATGAATGGTAGAAGGGAGTCAAGTACAACGAATAGGGAATATTCACTATCTTTTGATTTCCTACAGCCAGGAATCACATAATTTGAATCCGGTAAAGACGAGGGAAGCAGGGATACAATGTTTAAATCCTCTGCTCTAAAACACTGGGCGAGGAATCTTGACAAATATCCAAGATAGGAGCATAAATTACAGGCTAAGATACAATAGATGAGAAGGATAAATCATCCTTAGAGGTATCAGATAAAAAAGGATCAAGGTTTACATAGTATTTTTACACAGAGGCCAGAGGAATATTATTCAAACAAGGTTCCAAATCCTTTGTAGTTGAGCTATTCAGCCACCCCAATGAATCCAAAGCCTCGCGTTCCCAAGAAGTTAATGTATCAAATAGAACCGAATAGAAGGTTTTAATCTTACCTGATAGAGTATCCAGGTTCTCATGATGTTCTTCCATAGTCAATAGGTAGTGTAGGTCTCCAGAGCCAAATACATCCACCGTCGGGGAACAATCTGGTACATTCCATATATTCTGCATTTCATCCTCAGCTTCGACCACCACTGGCACTTTGCAGTCTCGACGTAGATGTCTCGTACAATGACATAAACTACATATGAATGGTATTCCCATATAATATAACCGTTGTATAATACTTCTACCACGCCATTCGACCTCAATTACCTCTGGTAAACCACAGTGAATATCAACCTCCATAAGTATTTTCCCAACTTTCCTTGACTGAGCTTTAAGAGATTGATTGTCTAAATCTATAAAAGTACCTAGAGCATCTCCAATGTCTTTTAGTGCTCCCTCATTCCATAGATGAACCAGTAGACCAGGAAATAGAACCCAGAGGTGTCTTAGGTGGAAATAGTCTATATCTGGGTCAAAAGAGACTCTCCATCACTTTAACATAATACTACTTCCTCAAAAAACCCAATGAGACTCCAGTAAACGAGCAACATCCTCTGGAGTTTGGAAAATGAACCCCTACCAACCCTTGGATGGGTATAGAATCTCTGGTAAGTATCCTAAGGATGGTAACTAGAATTTTTCCATCCATTCCTGTAAGGGTTCTTGAACTAAGTAGTGATAAGAAATGTGTCTGACCAAGCCACAGAGAGCCATATGGTAGGTTTCTTCCAGATCCATGTCTGAGCCCAACAATAACTTCTTAGTAGCTTTGTTGGGATTCCAAAGTTTCTTCTTAAAACAGTAGGAGAGGTCTACACTCTAAAATTTCTCTGATCACATGGTTTGTAAAACCCACCAAGAGGATAGGAACCAATCTCACCACCAGTGGCATAATTTATTGTATCAACCAAACTGGTTCTCATAGGTGACTAAAACTAGGAGAGGGCATTACCTCACTGGACGTGATGATATGTGCAGGCGAGAGTGATATCCTATAAGAAGGTGGCAGGGTAACGTTAAACCTTCATTTTGGTAGTTCGGCAAATTTATGACCTGCCACTTTCCCGTGGTCCTTGACTAGAGGACCCATAAGTTCCTGACAGAGAAATCAATAATACTAAAGATGTGCCCAAAAGGTAAAAGGGACACCTAGACTCCACTCAATAAGGATATAAATGGACCAGTTACCAAAAATAGTATACGTGGAGGTATTAAAATCCCCATCAAGCATTGGTACTTGACCATTTAATAAAAAGCGATGATCAAATGTCAAAAATCTTGATAGCTGGTAAATAATAATTCTGGCCCTATCTTAAACAATATTGTGGTCATATGTCTCTGTTATGACCGTAAATGAATATAGTGAGCTTACCTTCGTTGAGACTTAAACTTAGACCTCAAACCATTCAATCTCATCAAATAGCCCAAGTCCAATATACAAAACCATCCTTGACACTCAGGATCAACTCCCCTTGTTAACACCAATTCTTGTAAGGGGGGTGTTTTCTCTCCAGATTCGAGCCCGTGGCGTAAAATGTGAAGAAATGGGACTTAAAAAAACCATCAAATGCATTTTTTCCAAGGTAACAGACATGAGCGCAATGTGCAGCACGCAAAAAATCCATTTCGGGTTAAAAATGCAAGCAGGCGGGTGGCTCCAGTATTCAATGGTGAGGATCAATCGATGGAGCAGATCGATGGTCGGCAGGTAATTGTGGTCAATAGAGTTGTGCGAGGTTTATCACAAGAGATAGTGCCCATATCTCCGAAATAATCGGGGTCGTCCGATCCAGTGGGGACAGGTGGCAACTAGTCGGATTTTTGGGGATCGCAAGTTGGGAGGACAGGGTTCTCCCTTAGGTTTCAAAACCTCGAAACGCTAAATGCGATAGCCCAGGGAGCCTAGTCCGTGGTCATGGCCCAAGGTTCAGTGGATACGCGGGGCCTAAAGAAGAGGACAGGGGGCTTTCTGGATATTTAAAGTGAATGCGTTGATGTGATCTGAACCGTCCACCCTGGGGACGCATAGCGAAAATCCATGGTTTCGCAGGTTGAGAAACTGGGAGAATGAGACAGGATACATCATGTATCCCCGGTGCACGAAACCCCAAAAGGATCAGGGTCGTTCAATGAGAGCGATCTCGGTTGTCTGATCTTAGAAGACACGCGGTGGAGGGTCCAGGCCAGAAGGGGCCCCACGTCTAAATATTGATCTAGGCCATTCAACCAAGGGGCATGTGGCACGCGATTAAGCCCAGTCGCTATTTTGGCTACCGGTTCTTCAAAAGACAAGGGGTCTTGGTCTACTCCCTCCAATCGTCAAAGCGTGATTCGCAAAAGCCCTCGAGGTTTGGGCCCACAGTGTTGGCACCCGGTCACAAGGTAGCAGGGTTGGTAAGTGGTGGCCAATTGAGTTTATGCGCTCATTGAGTAACGAGTGATCACGGTCGTCCAATGAAAAAATATTTGGGCCGTCGATCCCTAAGAATAGGTGGCACACGATTAAGACTGGACTCTATTTCGGCTACTGGGACTTCAAAGGACAAAGGGTTGCTCCTCCACTACATTTCAAAACCCTGAAACACAAAATGTGAAAGCCCCCGGTTATTATATGAGCGAGGGGTAAGAAAGGCACCAGCACAATGTAGCCCCCTTCGTGATTTCGACAATCAGGATTCTCAAGGGTGGGGAGTTTACTCCTTCCCATCCCTGATACCCAAAATTCGTGGAGCACCTTTGGTTTTAGAACAAGGTCACAGCCTGCTATCATATGGAAAGTAGGGCCAAAGGGAAAATATAGGTGCATGTTCAGACCACAGATGGCTAAGAGCCGGATAAGGAAGAAATCCTCGTCGTCGATGCTAAGGGAATATCAAGCCGTTGGTTTGGATAGGGCGATTTCACAATGCAAGGTATCAGGGATCCTGGACATAGCATGAGGAAATCCCCAAAAGGAAAATGTCGCAACGTCCTTGAAGATAGTTGCATGGCCTTGTGGTTACGTTGAGAGTGAAACCTGAAGAAATGAAGGCTGGCCTCCAATCTTTGGAAAGATAACACGTGGTCACTCTCTGTGTATTCAATCTCAGCCACCCTCCGTGGAAGAAGCAGTTAATGAATATTGAGCAGGTGTTTGAGACCTCAGCTCAACCCATAAATGGAAGGCGTGGGGAGGGTCAGAAGCAGTCAACTCGTGGTACTTCGATGGACAGTTTCCCTGCAAAAGCCATGTCGTCTGAAGCAGTGTCAAACAAGAAGCTGAGTGTACAGTCTGTAGGAATATCATGCGCACGTAAAGCCTTAAATGAGGTAGCTCAGCTACCCTCCTGCAGCCAAGGAGGTGAATTGCTCTAAGTATATAGACTCAGTTTTCATATTTTGTAAGGATCGATGGTAGAGCTAAGCTCCCTATTGTAAAGTTTTGATGAAGCACTGGTTTCCCGGGGTTATGTATATGTATGCGAGACTTCTTGTTTAATGACAGTCAGCTTTCTTACTCCATATTGTTTCCATCTAATACTGGAAGAGTTCATGATTGACTGATTCACATGAATCATTGTGACTGTGTTATGATAAATGTTTTATGGTAAAGCTGTTATTATTTCTTTTAGTATTCTTGTAATTTGAATACAAGAAGTTCTTGTGTTTAAGTTCTTCCTCTTTGGGTTGTTGGAAGCCTGATGCCTACAATAGACCTTTGCATTTACTCACAGAAGTCTTCCTCTTACTTACCCTTATTACAACTTACTATCTGAAGTTAAACCAAGACCTCATCTGCTTGTGGATGCCTGGCCTAGTTTTCGAGTTAAAATGATATTGTTCGAAGTCTTCTTCCAATTGATCACCCTTTATAAACAAATTGTGACATAAACTGATGGGCATCAAGCTTACTCCTACCACAATCTAGGAGTGACTCCTAACGCCAAAATTTCTGGCGCCATTGTCGGGAATGAAATTGAAGATTTTCCCTGGGATTGAACGACAAAGATTACTAGTTCTGAGGGTGCATCAGAACCTAGTACATCGAAGATTGAAACTGTGCACCTGGTGACTCCACTGTGGCGACTCCAATGTTTCCACTTCACTGTTTCATTTGTGGCTACTTTTAGCACACCTGAAAGCTGACCTAGAGGAGATTTCTCGAGAAGGTTTCCAGCAGCTGCATTCTCAGCTTGAGAAGTTCCCTGGGGTAACGACAACGTTAGGATCTAGCCTTTGATGGTGAACAAAGACCAGAAACATTCAAATTTGTGCATCTTTCACCTGGAGAATCCATGATTAAAGGATCGATTAGCGACTCCACTGTTTTGAAATGGAAAGGATCCTGGCTCAAAGGTTTTCTCCTTTTAATTTTTCAATTGTTCCTGGTTTTCCTAATGTTGTCCCTACTCTGAATGAATGGGGTGATTATTTGCCCATATTTAGAGAGCGTAAAGAGGACAACCCTGCTCAACATCTCCATGAGTTCCATGAACTCATGAATCAGTGGGGAATACATCATGAGGATGTATTATTGAAAATGTTCGTGTTCTCATTAGCAAGAGATGCTCATGAGTGATATTTCTCCTTACCTCCTGCTAGCATCTCCTCCCTGGAGAAGTTTCATGCAGTTTTCAATAAGCGTTGTCAAAAGTTCTACTCCTCTGAGTTAATTTTTCATACCTTTTGTGAGGAATGGGAAGGCCATGGTCAAGATATGGTTGTGTCTAATGAACACTGTAAGGATGAGGACCATATGGAGGAAGAAGATTCTCTGGGTGAAGTTATGGAGCTGATTAAATCTCTCTCTGCCAAACTAGAAAGGTTAGAATCTAGAGAAAGCACAAAGGATGTTTTATCCCTTGAAGAGGGTGTGCTTGGCAGATCTACTGAGGTTGATGTCGAATATTTCACAGTTGTAGAGGCCTTACATCCTTTTCCTGATGCACCTGCTGCCCCAAGCTTTGATGATTATTCAGATGAGGAGCAGCAGAGCCCCACATCACAGTTTACTGACCATAGGAGCATCCAGCCTGTATATGACAGCTACGAATCAAATTTTGAGCTGGATATGCAGGACTTCCAAGAGCAGACTGCAGAGCCTTATCCTTTGTTCATTAAACAAGAATATTACGAGGAAATCATATATCTCGGGCCCGCAGAGATCACCGAGCAGTGGATTGAAGAGAAAATCTTTCCCACGGGCCCTGTTTATCATGATTATGAATCTGACCCTTGGGAGAGCAAAGAAGAAGAACTAGAGGAGCAGTAGGAGGAGTAGTTTATCTCCTATTCAGAGCCAGTTAGAGAGCAACCATCGCCTGAGAACAGTCAACCTACATCAGCTTCTCATCCACTTGTTCCTACTAGATATATTCATCCCAGTGTGAGCAGTTGTGTAGCAGAAAAAGCTGCCTATTACAAATCTTCTTGAGTCTGCCACTCATTCTATGAGCCTGTCTATGACTACATGGAGTGGCATTTCCTTCATACTTTGGAGCCTCCCTATTTTATCTCAACTTTAGCCCTTGGAGAAAAGATGAAGGATGTAACCATTCTGTTGTCTCGGTTGCATCATCTGTTACCAATCATTGACAGAGTGAAGGAGATTCCCTTCAGGAAGTTACTTGAATGGCTATGGTGGAAGTTTACTTTCACCTAGCCCCATGTAAAGGATTTTATTAGTTTAGGAATGTACATAAATAAGCTCCTTTGAGCATGTATGTTTATTTTGTTTTGCTTTTACTTTTAGGCTTGTATTTTCAGCAGGGTGTTTTGAGCTTGACTCCATAGCCCAACAGAAGACACTGAAGTTGCAGAATGAGTTCTTAGAGCATCACAGGGATGACTCTATCCCCCATGGAGCCTAATGTTAACACCAATTATTTTAAGTGGGGTGTTTTCTCTCCAGATTCGATCCCGTGGAGAAAAATGCGAAGAAATGGGGCTTAAAAAACCCATCAAATGCACTTTGTCCAACGTCACATCCATGAGCGCAATGTGCAACACACAGAAAATCCATTTCGGGTTAAACATGCAAGCAGGCAGGCGGCTCCAGTATTCAATGGCAAGGATCAATCGATGGAGAAGATCGACGGTCAGTGGGTAATTAAAGTCAACGGATTTGTGTGAGTTTTGGTACAAGAGATAGTGCCCATATCGCCGAAATGATCGGGGTCGTCTGATCCAGTGGGGACAGGTGGCAGCTAGTCGGATTTTCGGGGATCGCAAGTTGGGAGGACAGGGTTCTCCCTTGGGTTTCAAAACCCCAAAACGTGAAATGTGATAGCCCTAGGAGTTTGGCCCGCAGTCATGGCCCAAGGTTCAGTGGATAGGCGGGGCCTAAAGAAGACGACAGGGGGCTTTCAGGATATTTAAAGTGAAAGCGTCGATGTGATATGAGCCGTACACCCCAGGGACATGTGGAAAAAATCCATGGTTTCGTAGGTTGAGCAACCGGGAGAATGAAATGGGATACATCATGTATCCCTAGTGCACAAAACCCCGAAAGGATCAGGGTCGTTCAATGAGAGCAATCTCGGTTGTCCGATCTTAGAAGACACGCGGTGAAGGGTCCAGGCTAGAAGGAGCCCCACATCTAAATATTGATCCAGGCCATTCAACCACGGGGCGTGTGGCCTACAATTAATCCCGGTCACTATTTCAACTACCAGGACTTCAAAAGATCAGGGGTCTTGGTCTATTTCCTCCAATCGCCGAAGCACGATTCGCGAAAGCCCCCGAGGTTTGGGCCCACAGTCTTGGCACCCGGTCACAAGGTAGCAGGGCTGGAAAGTGGGGGCCAATTGAGTTTAAGTGCTCATTGAGTGATGAGCGATCACGGCTGTCCGATGAAAAAATATTTGGGTCGTCGATCCCTGAGGACAGGTGGCGTGCGATTAAGCTCGGTCGCTATTTCGGCTACCAGGACTTCAAAGGTCAAATTTTTTCTCCTCCACTGCATTTCAAAACCTCGAAACACGAAATCTGAAAGCCCCTGGGGATAGGCCCATGGTCCTAGCCGATGACTATATGAGTGAGGGGTAAGGAAGGCACCAGCACGATGCAGCCCCCTTCGCAATTTTGGCAATCAGGATTCTCAAGGGTGAGGAGTTTACTCCTTCCCATTGCCAATACCCGAAATATGTGGAGCACCTTTGGTTTTGGCACAAGGTCATAGCCTTCTATCATATGGAAAGTAGGGCCAAAGGGAAAAGATAGGTGCATGTTCAGACCATAGACGACTAAGAGTCGGATAAGAAAGAAATCCTGGTTGTCGATGCTAAAGGAAGATCAAGCCATTGGTTTGGATAGGGAAATTTCACAACACAAGGTATCGGGGATCCTAGACACAACATGAGGAAATTCCCAAAAGGAAAATGTCGAAGCGTCCTTGAAGACAGTCGCATGGCCCTGTGGTTACGTTGAGAGTGAAACCTAAAGAAATGAAGGCTGGCCTCCAAGCTTTGGAAAGATGACACGTGGTCACTCTCTGTGTATTCAGTCTTGGCCACCCTCCATGGAAGAAGCAGTTAATGAAGATTGAGCAGGTGGTTGACATCTCAGCTCAACCCATAAATGGAAGGCGTGGGGAGGGTCAAAAGAAATCAGCTCGTGGTACTCCGATGGACAGTTTCCCTGCAAAATCCATGTTGTTTGAAGCAGTGTCAGACAACAAGCTATGTGTACAGTCTGTAGGAAGATCATGCACACGTAAAGCCTTAAATGAGGTAGCTCAGCTACCCTCCTGCATCCAAGGAGGTGAATTGTTCTGAGTATATAGACTCAGTTTTCATATTTTGTAAGGATCGATGGTAGATCTAAGCTCCCTATTGTAAATTTTTTATGAAGCACTGGTTTCCCGGGGTTATTTATATGTATGTGAAACTTCTTGTTTAATGACAGTCATCTTTCTTACTCCATCTTGTTTCCATCTAATACTGGAAGAGTTCATGATTGACTGATTCACATGAATCATTGTGACTGTGTTATGATAAATGTTTTATGGTAATGTTGTTATTATTTCTTTTAGTATTCTTTTAATTTGAATACAAGAAGTTCTTGTGTTTAAAATCTTCCTCTTTGGGTTGTTGGAAGCCTGATGCCTACAACAGACCTTTCCATTTCCTCACAGAAGTCTTCCTCCTACTTACCCTTATTACAACTTACTGTTTGAAGTTAAACCAAGACCTCATCTGCTTGTGCATGCCTGGCTTAGTTTCCGAGTTAAAACGATGTTGGGTATGTGTTATATTCTTTGGGCCGACATATTTTCGTCGGTTTCTGGCCGACATATTTTTGCCGAGCCGACATATTTTCGCCGGGCCGACATATTTCCGGGACAACATATTTCCGGGACCACATGATATTAGGTGGTTTTTCGGCACATGGTTTTTGCCGATGGTTTTCTATTTTCAGTTAAGGAATTAGGGTTTTGGAATAATCCAGGTCATTGGGTTAGGGTTTTGGATTCCGCTGGCTCCTATATGTATATTGTATTGTAAACAGTGTAAAGCAATGTATCAATATAATATATGCTGGTTTTCCCGATTTGGGTTTCCAGGTGAAAAATCTATGTGTAATGTTTGTATTTTCCATTGTATCTTTTTTTGTTCTTTTCTGAATATCAGTTTGCAGTAGATATTGTACAAGATTAGAATTTACATTGTTCTGAGTCTTCTTCCAATTGATCACCCTTTATAAACAAATTGTGACATAAACTGATGGGCATCAGGCTTACTCCTGCTACAATCTAGGAGTGACTCCTGACGCCAACACCCCTCATGGCTCCCGCCCAAACAATATTCAAAAAACTAGTTCGACGTTCGGCTCCATCGCTCGGCTCCTTTCCTAGCAAATATGAGAGCCCAAAAAAAGGTTCCTCAATACCACTCAAGATGAACATGCCACCATTTACTCTTTTATCTATAGACATGATGGTAGTGTGTGGTAAGTTAAGGCTAACGCGAAGGCTTGGCATGAGAGGTATGTCTTTGGTATTCACTGTTTGGGTTTCTTTTTTTCTTCATTGAGAGGTGTGGTAGGAGTACTCTGGGGTGGATTAGAGTTGTTGATCGGAGGGTGCTCCTCTCCTTATAATTGAGTGTCTATAAACCCTTATGATCCATAAGATTATAAATTAAAAAAATATATATCACCACTACATAAACATAATACTATTAGTGCTTTCTCTAGATAAAATTTGATAGAATATTCATATTGAAATCTTTACATAGTTGGCATGGATAACCTAAGAAATGTAACATTATTAGTTATTGTAGGGAGGTTGGCCTAGTAATCAAATCAAACAAAAATAATTATAATTTAAATGTACATAAAAATATCTACATTAAAATAAATCATATCAATCAAAATTAGCATATGGTATTGAGTATTAAATTAGATATAAATAATAATATCTACATTAAAACAAATAATATCAACCAAGATTAGCATACCTTAGGTAGATTCTACATAAAAAAAAATAGATTCCACATATCACAATGAAATTTATATGAAAAGTAAACATTGCAAATTGTTGTTATTAATACATACCATAATGAATGTTACATTAAATATAAATAATAATATTTACATTAAAATAAAACATATCAACCAAGATTAACATACTTAAGGAGATTCTAAATAATAAAATAGAGTTCACATAAAAATACAACTAAGTTATTTACAAACCTCCCATGTAAATTGTAGTAATGCCTAAACCATAAAATTAACCAAGTCATTAAAATAACATGTTAACTTAATGGTAACCATTGACCTATGGTAGATAATTAAGTGCTTAAGTATCAAAATGAGTTTTTATTACAATGATTAGTTATGATAAGTTAAATTAACCAAGTAATTGGTGGAGGCAGGAAGGACACATCAAGAGTTGCAAGTTTAATGGAGGACGTCCTGCATCATAATAGGGTTCTAGAGTTTAGGATGAGATTTGGTTAAGTAGGCGCCTCAGATGGAACTACAAAGATCCCATTATTTTTACCTCTCGAGAATTGATCTCCTGGGTGGTTATCGAGGGGGTTCATTACTATTTTGGAAACCGTTTAGCTCTTCTTCCACTATTCTCCACCCTTGCCTTTTTTAGTGGATTTTTTATTCGTTTAAAAATTTTACTAACTACCATGGCTTTCTTGGCGAAGACGAGTATCAATGCAGCAACTTTTTACTAGCTGGTAGACCCTGATGGACCTGGCGTTTCTGTCTTCTCAACCATGAAGTATTTGTTCGAACCTCGGTCCCATAATTCTTTGACGAGATTTCTCTACTGACAGACATCTACTATAACGCTGAGGTGGTAGGCTCAAGCGACTATTGGAAGCTCCTATATGGATAGTGAGGTCAGTGCACTCATGGGTGTGGTTGAGGAGGAGCATTGGGAGAGGGTGGGATTGTTTACCTCAGTGGACATGTTATATAGTAGTAAAGGCAGAAGATGCCATATTAATGGGAGAGTTAATACCCCACTATCTATCTCGACAGAATTAACATTTTCTCCTACCTCCAACACTAAACTTTACCAACAGTCTGGTAGAGTGATGGACTCACATATTTCTCGGGGTATTGCTTGTCTACATGGTGTGGTTTTTGCAGGTTTTTTGTCTGAGTGTGAAGAGAAAGAAAAGGGTGGCTAGTTTGGTCAGCTTAAAGTGAAAGTCTCTAATATTGCTAAACTTACCAATAGAATGGTACAGTGACAAACTCTCATACTTCTCGGGGTATTGCTTGTCTGCCTGGTGCGGTTTTTGCAGGATTTTATTCTGAATGTGGAGAGAAGGAAAAGGGTGTCCAGTTTGGTCGACATAAGGCGAAGGTTTAAAATATTCCACCTGAAGCATAGGAAGTGGAGGTGTAGGGAGGATGCTCAAAAGGAAAGAGGGGAAACCTTAAGCACTCGACGTGGGTGTGGAGGAAAAAACAAACTAAAAACATAATGGTAATGGGTATGGATGTAGGACTCAAAGAGTCATGTACTCTAGCACTTTCTGCTTTGGTTGGGAGGCTGGCTTACCATTCATGCTGCAAAATTCCACTCTCAGAGTGGATGCACAGTAACTAATAACCTTTGATAGGTTATTTCCCTGAGGTGTTGACTTTGTCGAGAGGGTGGTTCGGCTTTGTGTTGAAGATCCCAGAAGATGCTGCGAGGATTCTACAAAGGTTTTTGGGCTATGAGGGTGGGAGTATGATGTTGAAGAGGTGGTGAATCAGATTTGATCCAACGATAGAGTATTTCAGCTTTCGGCACTTATGGGTCCTACTCTCGGGTCTACCTCTACAATTGTGGAATACAAAAGCATTGTAGGCGATTGGTAACACCTTAGGTCATTTTATTTAGGTTGACGAAGAAGAACTACAGTCCATGGACAAGATACTAGAAAAGGTTCCCATGGAAGTGGACATCCATGCGGGGTTTTTGGAAACTCTTGAAATCGAGTGGAGGGGTCACCTGCTCATATAGAGGTTGGATTACTTGGGCATACCTTTTCGCTGCTCTCTTTGTAGCCATACTAGAAAACTTAGAAAGGAATGTCCACGTATATACGGGGCTTTGGTTGAGGAGGAATCCTCTAAGGATATTCCATCTGACAGTTACACTCTGATGATGGATTCTCAAGAGTCGGGGCTTACTGTGGTACGAGAACAACGGATAGTCCAGAATCACTGGACCCCAGTTTTATTGGTAAGTTAAAAAAAATTATCCTACGTTGTATTTTTCGTTATCTAAATGGGAGAGAGATCACTTAGATAGTATATTCCTTCTAGATCTACTTCATTCGTCAGAGGTAGATAAGGGTAAGGTATTGGAATCTGATCCTGAGTTTACAGAAATGCTAAATGTTCAGGCAGGGCCCTTATCTGAGAACGTAACAACAAAAGAGTTGAGCTCCCCTGTAATTCCTGAGATTTTGACTGCAAAAGAATCCAACATTGCTTTGGGTTATGGTGAACCTGTCACTAGTGACCTTTCTTTGGATAGGATGATTATAGAATTGATTCCTTCTTATAGAGAGACCTCAAGCCCCACTCTGATATTGACCTACTTGGGGAAGGAAGTTGTGATCAGACCTGTATCTAGTGATGATGTTAGGGATCCTCTAGGTGATGGGGATTTCAAATGGAATGACCCTGCATGTTCATGGGGTTTGGGGTATGAATTATCTCCTATCAAAACTAGGAGTGCCCACAAAAATGCAGGTACCAATAGTTCTTTCTTTGCAATCCAACTATCTTCTGACATCGATCAGGGGGCGCTTAGAGGCATGAAATCCCTTGCAAGGGATAAATCATGATCCTACTATCTCTCAATATCAGAGGGGTAGGAGGACCTCTAAAATTGAGAACATTAGGTTGGTAAATTGAGAACATTCATTTGATAATTTAGTGAAATAATGATAATTTTGTAACCAATTTTTAGGTCTTCCCTGCTCTAAAGACCCCATTGATGGTGAGTTGTTTACCCTCTCTTACGTCTTTCCTTGCTTGACACTTATCCAATGATATATCTGATTTCCTTTCAATATTGGAAGGCATTTTCTTGTCCATGGCTAGTCCCCCCACCAACCCCCTTGGCTCCATCTCGAATTATTTTAACGATCTTAACAAACATAAGCACTTTAGGGCAATTTTTTTAGACTTCTTCTTAGGGTCATTTGTGGGTAGAAGGGATTGTGAATTAGTCTCTTTAACCAAAAAATTATTCGTTTAGACATGGACCAACTTAGTATCATTAGAAGCAAATCTCGTATATACAGAGGGTACACTACATTCCCCCAGAACAATCTTATTCTAAATGATCTCCCCCAGATCCTATAATAACTCTTTTGAGCCAGACCTTTCCTCAACCCTTTTTGATCCAATTAGGGACTCAAACATCAAATGAGGACCATCACTTGTTAAGTCCATATGTTTAGTAGTAGCCTCATAACCAATTGGAATCGAGAAGCCACTAGGAACATTATGAAGGTGCAAGAACATGTATGAGATATACATACCTCTTTTATCTGGAGATGTTGTTGGAGTTAATGTGTTAGGTTGTGTAAAATCCTTTCTAGATGTAGGCTGATGAGGATCATTCTTTAGACACCCAACTTCATAACAAAACACACAAAAAACAAAGAGTCTCCAACACTCTAATTTTTGTTGGAATTTTCAATTTCTCCATTCTGTATCCATATCCAATTTTTATAATAGACCTTCTATAAGGTCTAATTTGACCAAAATACGCCCAACCATATGATATTCCTTCTCCATACATTGATCCTCCAAAGCAACAAATCAACCAATGGTATTTCCTATGCCCTCCAATATCTTGTTATTCCAAAGCTCAATGGGTAAACCAGGCAACAATACCCATATCTTTTGAATGAATGTAGGTTCCCTTTGTGGGTCAAATCCCAACATCCACCTCTTGAGACATAAACCTGATGGGCCCCATCACTAGTCATTTTCCAACAAAAGGGTTTCATATTCTTTAGATTGTACGAGAAAACATATCCAACCACATACAAGAAGATGAAAGGATGACAAGTACCCCAACATAGGCTTCTAATGCTCACCTAACCATAGTTTCAAAGAGACACCTTTAACAATCTTGCCTATAAAATCTCCCAACCAGTGCCATGGTCATCAAACCTTTTGAGTGCTCAACATAAAATGTTCTAATTCTTCTTTGATGTGGCACTTATACTCTTTTTTTCATTGGGTTAGGGTGAACCTTTACAAACTTAAAACAATGTTTAATTGTGAATTTAGGTTAGGACCAACCTAAAAATAACTTAAAGTTGTTTCTATTAATTAAATTTTCTTTCATTTGGATCCTCTCCTACTAGGGATGACCTCATATGACCCGATGAGAATCATTCTTCAAACACCCAATTTCATGAAAAAACACACAACAAAAAAAGAGTCTCCAACACTCTAATTTTTGTTGGAATTTCCAATTTCTCCATTTTGTATCCATATCCAATTTTTATAATAGACCTTCTATAAGGTTTAATTCGACCAAAATACACCCAACCATGCGATCTTCCTTCTCCATACATCGATCCTCCAAAGAAACAAATGAACCAATTGTATTTCCTATGCCCTCCAATATCTTGCTATTCCAAAGCTCAATGGGTAAACCAGGAAACAATACCCATATATTTTGAATGAATGTAGGTTCCCTTTGTGGGTCAAAGCCCAACATCCACCTCTTGAGACATAAACCTGATGACCCCATAACTAGTCATTTTCCAACAAAAGGGTTGCATATGCTTTAGATTGCACGAGAAAACATACCCAACCACATACAAGAAGATGAAAGGATGACAAGTACCCCAACATAGGCTTCTAATGCTCACCCAACCACAGTTTCAAAGAGACACCTTTAACAATCTTGCCTATAAAATCTCCCAACCAGTGCGATGGTCATCAAACCTTTTTAGTTCTCAACATAAAATGTTCTAATTCTTCTTTGATGTGGCACTTATACTCTTTTTTTCATTGGGTTAGGGTGAATCTGTACAAAATTATAACAATGTTTAATTGTGACTTTAGGTTAGGACCAACCTAAAAATAGCTTAAAGTTGTTTCTATTAATTAAATTTTCTTTCGTTTGGATCCCCTCCTACTAGGGATGACCTCATATGACCTAATGAGAATCATTCTTCAGACACCCAACTTCATGACAAAACACACAACAAAAAAAGAGTCTCCAACACTCTAATTTTTGTTGGAATTTCCAATTTCTCCATTTTGTATCCATATCCAATTTTTATAATAGACCTTCTATAAGGTCTAATTCGACCAAAATACACCCAACCATGCGATCTTCCTTCTCCATACATCGATCCTCCAAAGAAACAAATCAACCAATGGTATTCCCTATGCCCTCCAATATCTTGCTATTCCAAAGCTCAATGGGTAAACCAAGCAACAATACCCATATCTTTTGAATGGATGTAGGTTCCCTTTGTGGGTCAAAGCCCAACATCCACCTCTTGAGACATAAACCTGATGGGCCCCATAACTAGTCATTTTCCAACAAAAGGGTTGCATATGATTTAGATTGTACAAGAAAACATACCCAACCACATACAAGAAGATGAAAGGATGACAAGTACCCCAACATAGGCTTCTAATGCTCACCTAACCACAGTTTCAAAGAGACACCTTTAACAATATTGCTTATAAAATATCCCAACCACTTCCATGGTCATCAAACCTTTTGAGTGCTCAACGTAAAATGTTCTAATTCTTCTTTGATGTGGCACTTATACTCTTTTTTTCATTGGGTTAGGGTGAACCTTTACAAACTTAAAACAATGTTTAATTGTGACTTTAGGTTAGGACCAACCTAAAAGTAACTTAAAGTTGCTTCTATTAATTAAATTTTCTTTCATTTGGATCCCCTCCTACTAGGGATGACCTCATATGACCTAATGAGAATCATTCTTCAGACACCCAACTTCATGACAAAACACACAACAAAAAAAGAGTCTCCAACACTCTAAGTTTTGTTGGAATTTCCAATTTCTCCATTCTGTATCCATATCCAATTTTTATAATAGACCTTCTATAAGGTCTAATTCAACCAAAATACGCCCAACCATGCGATCTTCCTTCTCCATACATCTATCCTCCAAAGCAATAAATCAACCAATGGTATTTCCTATGCCCTCCAATATCTTGCTATTCCAAAGCTCAATGGGTAAACTAGGCAACAATACCCATATCTTTTGAATGAATGTAGGTTCCCTTTGTGGGTCAAAGCCTAACATCCACCTCTTAAGACATAAACCTGATGGGCCCCATAACTATTCATTTTCCAACAAAAGGGTTGCATATTCTTTAGATTGCAGGAGAAAACATACCCATCCACATACAAGAATATGAAAGGATGACAAGTACCCCAACATAGGCTTCTAATGATCACCCAACCACAGTTTCAAAGAGACACCTTTAACAATATTGCCTATAAAATCTCTCAACCACTGCCATGGTCATCAAACCTTTTGAGTGCTCAACATAAAATGTTATAATTCTTCTTTGATGTGGAACTTATACTCTTTTTTTCATTGGGTTAGGGTGAACCTATACAAACTTAAAACAATGCTTAATTGTGACTTTAGATTAGGACAAACCTAAAAATAACTTAAATTTGTTTCGATTAATTAAATTTTCTTTCATTTGGATCCCCTCCTACTAGGGATGACCTCATATGACCTGATGAGAATCATTCTTCAGACACCCAACTTCATGACAAAACACACAACAACAAAAAGAGTCTCCAACACTATAATTTTTGTTGGAATTTGCAATTTCTCCATTTTGTATCCATATCCAATTTTTATAATAGACCTTCTATAAGGTCTAATTCGACCAAAATACGCCCAACCATGTGATCTTCCTTATCCATACATCGATCCTCCAAAGAAACAAATCAACCAATGGTATTTCCTATGCCCTCCAATATCTTTCTATTCCAAAGCTCAATGGGTAAACCAGGCAACAATACCCGTATCTTTTGAATGAATGTAGGTCCCCTTTGCGGGTCAAAGCCCAACATCCCCCTCTTGAGACATAAACCTGATGGGCCCCATAACTAGTCATTTTCCCACAAAATGATTTGATATGCTTTAGATTGCATGAGAAAACATACCCAACCACATACAAGAAGATGAAAGGATGGCAGGTACCCCAACATAGGCTTCTAATGCTCATCCAACCACAGTTTCAAAGAGACACCTTTAACAATCTTGCCTATAAAATCTCCCAACCACTGCCATGGTTATCAAACCTTTTGAGTGCTCAACATAAAATGTTCTAATTCTTCTTTGATGTGGCACTTCTACTCGTTTTTTCATTGGGTTAGGGTGAACCTGTACAAACTTGAAACAATGTTTAATTGTGACTTTAGGTTAGGACCAACCTAAAAATAACTTAAAGTTGTTTCTATTAATTAAATTTTCTTTCATTTGGATCCCCTCCTACTAGGGATGACCTCATCATCATCAAATATAACATCAAAATTTGTCCTTCCAAGTGAATTTGACCTTCTTTTTCCTTAATTGGTCATCCATTAAGGTCATTTATTTCTTTCTTTTGTAGCCACAATGTTAATGAAGCATGTGTTAAGCCTCTAGTGGACCTTGTTTGACCATAGAGATACTTTCTAATGCCACATGGCATGATTTCAAGAAATATGTTCCTCCATTATCTCTTTTTTTTTCACGTGCCTTACTCTGAACTTTCTCCATTGTACGTATGTTTTTTGTATTTTTGGTTTTTTCTTACCGTATGTCATGCTTTAGCAAACTATTGAAGTGTGGCATTCATATTCTACATAGTGTCTCATTTAGCCATGGGTTTCGGGGCTTGGTTTCAATCTTTGGAACAAGGCTCTTCATCAATGATGCAACAAAAATTTAATGAAATCCATGTATCCATGCCTCAAATGTGCCAAGTCTAACAAAATGGAATCTCTTGGTGAAATTTTCCTCTAGAACATCCTCCAACAATCCAACCATATTTCTCCACACCTTGGACAATGAACGGTGCTATGGAAAGATGGAATAAAGTGCATAGCCTCCACAACTCGTAACTACCATTGAAGTCTAAGGATGTTTTGTTGTGCTCAGATGACACTCGCATTTTTAGGGGGTAGCAACTAGCTCCACCTGGGCATTGCACTCCCTTGTGGGGTGTGAGAGAACTCTAGAATCTCTATTGTACCTAGAAGGTGAATCAATAGGTTGGCTACCCATTGGGTTAGGGTGAACCTGTACAAACTTAAAACAATGTTTAATTATGACTTTAGGTTAGGACCAACCTAAAAAAAACTTAAAGTTGTTTCTATTAATTAAATTTTTTTTCTTTCGGATCCCCTCCTACTAGGGATGACCTCATCATCATCAAATATAACATCAAAATTTGTCCTTCCAAGTGAATTTGACCTTCTTTTTGCTTAATTAGTCAACCATTAAGGTCATTTATTTCCTTCTTTTGTAGCCACAATGTCAATGAAGCATGTGTTATGCCTCCAGTGGACCTTGTTTGACCATAGAGATACTTTCTAATGCTCAAATCATTTGGTAGAAGTGGGGCTTGTTGTAGGGATGGAGGTGAATAGGGGTTGTTCCCCTACTACATGATGCTCTGACAACTCTTTAGATAAGACGATGGGTTGATCATCACTCTGAAGGTATTTATTTTCTACAACATCGACCAATAATTTATTGCCTTATACCTTTCAACCAACTTATTGAAAAGCATATCCATGGGATTATTTGATAGGCTTGCAAAGTGTCATCAAGTTTCTTCCTTATTTCCATGCAATGTTGAAGCAAAAAAGCCTCATCGTAGAATTCTTCAAGAGCCTACTCACAATCTAAAAATCCTACAAATTGCTTTGATGAAACTTGAAATTGAAGACACAACCCTTGGACAATATTTACAAAACCATTATTGTGTTGAAATTCCTCTCAACGTACAAACGAACAATTTCATCATAATATCCTTATGAATAACGCTTAGGTATGCCATAAAATCCCTAGTTGTGACCTCCATTGTATTGTCAATATCTGAGATGGAGGTCCTAAGGTGCTAAGTATGTAATGGTGGGGTCAGTTGTTAAGATGATGGGGAGGTAGGGTTTAAGGGAATGTGTTTCACCTTATTTTTTATACTAAATGCAAAAAAAAATCATCATAACATCTTCATGAATGATGCCCATGCAGCCAAATGCACGTGGAATATGTGTCACTTATCATGCAACATGGATTAGGTAGATACCCTATCTTACCACCACTTCCCTT